>PVJN01051729.1:0-14356 GCA_004026805.1 Lasiurus borealis
TAGGTTGGCACTGCCATCTCTGTTATTCTAACCGGCGAGGCACAGGAGATAGGCCGCAGAAGACGGACAGTTTTCGTGGTAGTTATGGGGGACAGAGCGCAGGAGACAGGTTGGGCGCGGGGAGGGAGCGGGACTGTGGTGGAGGGTCAGTAGTGTGGTCCTGGGATAATGACAAGGAGGCAGGTGCTGGCAGAGGCTCTCAGGAAGGTAGGAAGGACCAGAAGCAACACTCATGGAAGGAATGAGGTCACTGGGCACGGCAGGAACGTTCAGCACCACGGACAGCGGGGCAAACCCGGTCCCTGCCATCTATGCAGGTGCCCCCCTACCTTGGAGAGATCCTAGAACCCAGCGCTCTGCCCCAGGGCCCTGGGCCCAGTCCAGGAAGGCTGCACTAATTCACGTCCCTCTCGAACACCAAGCTTCAGCCCTAGATCCTCCAGATCAGTGGTTCTCAACCTTCCTAGTGCCGCGACCCTTTAAGACAGCTCCTCATGGGGTGGTGACCCCCAACCATAAAATTATTTCCTTTGCTACTTCATCACTGTAATCTTGCTACTGTTATGAACTGTAATGTAAATATCTGATAGGCAGGATGTATTTTCACTGTTGCAAATTGAACATAATTAAAGCATAGGGATTAATCACAAAAACAATATGTAATTATATATTGTGAAATATTTATTTCTCATTACAAATAAATGAAATTTTGTCTTGAATCGTGGTGTAGCATGGGTAACAGTCTTCATAGGACAACAGTAAACTACATTGCTACATTTTGCTACACCGAGGAGCGGTGTGTTGGTTCCTAAGACCATGGGAAATAGGTGTTTTCCAATAGTCTTAGGCGACCCCTGTGAAAGGGTCATTCCACCCCCAAAGGGGTCGCGACCCACGGGTTGAGAACCACTGCTCTAGACGCTTCCAGGACTGCCCCAGCCCGCCTGCAGGTTCAGTTGCTACCTTTCCTAGTGCATGCTGGTCGGGATTTCCCAGCTAGCCTAAGGAGGCCGGGTCTAGTTCACCCTCTCCTCTGGTCCTTTCCGAAGGGCTACACAGAGCTGAGCACATGGGGCTCGGGATGGCGCGAGGTGATGCTGTTGCCTAGGTGACTGGGAAACCCTGACTGAGGATGAGAGGCTTGGAGTGGGCCCAGAGGACGGTCTGCCACCCGGGCCTCACCAAGCGGCATGGCAAATGCGAAAACTGGGGTCACACACGCAGGGAGCCTGGGGGGTCTCGTACGCATGTCACAGGTGGGTTGAGCCCTGTTTCCAGAACTGCTGACACTGTGAGTCCAACCCCACCTGGGGGAGGGGGGTCCGTCTACATAGCACACTTGTGGCCGGTCTCCTCCAGATTCAGGGCAAGAGATCCTTGACCGCCCCCAGAAAAGCAGGTTGGAAACAGAGCCAGCAGGCGTCTCCTTGGGAACTTAAGAGGTGGGGGGTGGGGGGCGGGCAACGTGTCCCTTCCTGTGCTAACGGGGCCCAAAGCGGGAGAATGACATGTCCAAGGTCACCAGCAAATACAGGCAGAACTAGATATCTCTCCCCGGGGACACACTTTCTCCAGGGAGACCCTGGAGCTGGCATTTCTGGAAGCAAGAGGCTCTCTCTTGCTGCACCAGGTTCAAAAAGTGCAGTCAGCTGTGTCCTCTGCCATGCCTCTCTGGGACACGCCTTGAGGCCCCACCCCCTGTACCGGGCCTGTCTTTGAGAATGGTGACATCCCCACTGCATCAAGCCCCAGCCTCACCTTCTCCATGAAGCCTTCCAGGAAGGCTCCAGTGCCCACCAAGCCCCTTCTCCCCGTCCCTGACTGTGGATTGGTGTGAGTCTGGTCTGTAAGGTGCCTGGGCCACCTGAGGGCCGAGCTCGGCCTTTCCTGTCACCTCTGTCCCCTCAGAGCCAAAGCGGAGAGTCCTGCACAGCAGGCTGGAGACCATTCAGTCCATGTGTTTCCATGCAAACACTACTCATGCTTCAGCATGTGTCCAGAAGGGGGTTCTGGGAAGCGGGGACCCATCCTCTCCACGGGTTGGGTTAGGCGGGGTGTCCTTTTGTCCCCTGTTCTAGGAGGTGTCTCAGTACAGACGGGGCCAGCCATTCCCTACAGGGCCTGAGGTCCCGGAGGCTGGGCTGGGCTGGGCGGGCAATTCCTTAGGAGGAAGGTGGACCGGGTCCAGGAGGAGCAGCAGCTCTTTGTCGCCGTGAGGACCACAGGGACACTCAGGAGGAGGGGCAGAGCAGGGCACTGCCGGCTGGTGGGGGTGAAAGGGGGACAGACGGCCCAGGCTGGGTGGGAACCAGAGCAGAGCAGCCCCCGGTCCACAGGCTGTGGGTTGAGATGCTTTATCACCCCCTTAACTCTTAGTCTCCTGGCCCAGGCTGACTCAGGGACCCCGAGTTCCACGGCCACACCCCCCACAGCTTGCAGAATCCTAAAAACACAGGGGGGTCATCTCAGGGCTGAGGAGCACGGCGGTCATTCCTGCCTGCACACCTCTGGGCGGGGACCTCATTTCCAGCAGGGAGGGCTGTCTAGCGCTGGAGAGAAAGCAGGCCCTCCGGTGACGCAGGGCGCCTCCGGAGCGGCCGCACAGTCTCCACCATCCCCTTCCGTTGGGGGATCCTCTGCTGCTGGGCTCCTTGGGACCCGGAGAGCCCTCCACCGGGGCAGGTGCCCACCCACAGGGCAGTGTGCGCAGCCTCAGGGGCAGGCACTGCTCTCTTGCCCTCTAACCGTCTCTCCGCAAAGGCCTCGGCTCTAAGAGCTCAGACGTGTGTGTGTGTGTGTGTGTGTGTGTGTGCGCGCGCACATGCGTGCTTGAGAGGGGTGGCTGGGCGGGGGAGCCCCCTTCAGACAGACACTCAGAGAAGGTTGCTATGATGTTTCCAACACGGGGCTTCAGACACCCTCTCCCTCCCCGGAGGCCCCCGCCTGTGGGGTGGGGCGGAGATGTAAGTGGCCATTAGGGGGACCAGTATTGCTGCCTGGCTCCTGCCTGGCTCCCACCAGACCCGGCCCGGGGCGCAGACTCAGGCAGCCCCCCTCTCAGGGCTGGCACGGAACCATCGCACCCGGGGGCTGGGCGGCTCCCCAGCCTCCCGCCAGGAGGACGGTGGCCACTGGCTGTTCCTCCCCCACCCGGGAGGTAAGGGCAGTCCTGATACCTGGGGTCTGACTCAGCCCAGAGGGCGGGTCTGGAGACACGGGGTACGAAGAGGCAGCACCCCACACTCTGGCCCCGAAGCTTCTGTGCCCCCTGCTTTCCCTGCACAGGCGCTGGGCTGCCTCCCGCCGCCCCTCTCAGGGAGTGAAGAGTGATACCCACTCGGCCTGGGGTTGGGACTCAGACCAATGTCCCTCCCACCCCCAACCCGGGGGGAGCCATCGGCTGAACAAAGAGACACTCTAACGGGGAGCCTCACGCACCCCGTGTCCATAACCTGGAAGAGGGGTTCACCCTCCAAAGGGAGGAAGTGTGTTCCTCTCCCCTTTCTGGGTTCTCCTCGCAGCAGCTTGGCGCGAGGGAGTCGTGGGCAAATCCGTGCCTCGCTGAGCTCTGACCACAGCGGGGCACAGGAGCGTCCCCACCGGGATAAGGGTCCTGACGGCCAGCGGGCTGAGGGTACCCTGGCCCTGGGCGCGTCTCCCAGGCGGGGTCGGGGCCCCTCCGCTCCCCAGGCGCCCTCCCGGCGGGCGGCGGCGCGGGCAGAGGCGGGCACTCACCGGTGGTGTTGTACTTGATGCCGTTGAAGTCCTCGGGGCACGGCCTCTCCACCAGGGCTCCGGCCGCGCTGCGGGGCCAGCACGTCCCGATCTGGTCCAAGGACGCGTTGCAGTAGGAGAGGGGACCTGGCGCCGCCGGAGAGAGCGGAGCGGGGCTCGGAGAGGTGGTCGGGGCGGGCGGGGGGCCGGGGAGGGAGCACCGGGCCCTGAGCGCACTGGCCCCGAGCGCACCGGCCCCGAGCGCACCGGCCCCGAGAGCCCCCGGCCCTGAGCACCCGGGGCCCTGATCACCCCCGGCCCTGAGCGCACCGGCCCTGAGCGCCCCCGGCCCTGAGCGCCCCCGGCCCTGAGCGCACCGGCCCCGAGCGCCCCCCGGTCCTGAGCGCACCGGCCCTGAGCGCCCCCGGCCCCGAGCGCCCCCAGCCCTGAGCGCCCCCGGCCCTGAGCACCCGGGGCCCTGAGCGCACCGGCACTGAGCGCCCCCGGCTCTGAGCGCCCCCGGGTGCAGGGAAGGAGCCCGCGCCACCCGGTGGGCTGGCCTCCCGCCTACCCTCGGGGTCCAGGGCCAGCGCCCAGCCGTCCGCGGACGGCTCTCCGGCCAGCTCCAGGCTGCAGTTGGCCTCCAGCAGGCTGGGGAGCAGCGCCGCGTCCATCGCGCCCCCAGCCCGCCGCGCGCAGAGCCGGCGAGTGAGTGCGCGCCCGCTGCGGCTGCGGGGCCCGGGCAGAGCGAGCGGCCAGGGAGTCTTTTGGGGGGGCGGGGGGTCCTGCGCCCGATCACCCGGAGCTCCCCCGCCGGGACCTTAACGGAGAGGAGCCGGCGGCGCACTGAACGGCGGGCCCACCCGCTCGGTCGCGACCAATGGCCGCGTCAGGGGGCGGGGTCGGGCGGCCCCCCCAGCCCCCGACCCCCGGGCCCCGCGGGACTCCGCGTTCTGTGGTCGGAGGAGGCGCTGGGTATGGAGAGTGTGGGCCCGGGGTGTCCCGTCCGTCTGTCCTATGTCCAAGGATCGCAGCCTAAGCGAGAGTTTCTACCCACCTAAGGGGGTGCCGGGGGTGGGATGAGGGGGTGGGGGGGGAGAGGGTGTGAGAGTCCACGCGCAGATCTGCGCCCCAGAAAAGCTCCCCGTGGCCTCCGGGGAGGAAGTGGATTGGCGGGGCTTCAAAGGAAGCGGGGAGGCCCCCCGCCCCGAAAAGACTAGTGAGAAGGAGGTGCCTGGATGGGCGGTGAAGGACCAGCTGCGTGGGGGCTCGGGTGGCGGGGTTTCCCAGGAGAACCAGGCCTGGCAGGGGGGCCCGGAGAGGGGGGGCAGCGGCAGGTCGGGGAGAGGGGAGAAGGGGTCTGAAAGTCAGAGGAGGACTTCAGCCACCAGGTCTGTGCCGCCCTGGGCTCCTGAGAGACTCTCTCCTCCTCCTCCCGCTGGGGCGTGCCAGGGCCAGCTGAGAGCGGTCCTGTGTGTGAGTCTGTGTGTGAGTCTGTGTGTGTGTGTGTGTGTGTGTGTGTGTGCGTGCGTGTGTGAGTGTGTGAGTGTGTATGTGTGTGAGTCTCTGTGTGTGTGTATGAGTGTATGTGTGAGTGTGCGTGTGTGTATGTGTGAGTGTGTGTATGTGTGTCTGTATGTGTGTGAGTGTGTGTGAGAGTGTGTGTATGTATGTTTATGTGTGTGTATGAGTGTATGTGTGAGTGTGTATATGTGTGAGTGTGTGTATGTGTGTGTCTGTATGTGTGTGAGTGTGTGTGTGTGTGTCTGTGTGTGTATGTGAGTGTGTGAGTGTGTGAGAGAGTGTGTGTGTGTGAGTGTATGTGTGTGAGTGTGTATGAGTATGTGTGTGTGAGAGAGAGAGAGAGTGTGTGTATGTGTGTGTGTGAGTGTGTGTGTGGTGTGTGTGGGGTGTGTTTGTGTGAGAGAGAGAGTGTGTATGTTTATGTGTGTGAATGTGTGTGTGTATGTGTGTATGTGTGTGTGAGTGTGTATATGTGTGTGAGTGTGTATATGTGTGTGAGTGTGTGAATGTGTGTGTATATGAGTGTGTATGTGTGTATGAGTGTGTGTGTGTATGAGTGTATGTGTGTGTGTGTGTATGTGTGAGTGTGTGTGTTTATGTGTGTGAGAGAGAGAGAGAGTGTGTTTGTGTGTGAGAGTGTATGTGTGTGTGTTGGATTGAAAAGTTATCTCCTGAGTAACTGGATGCGTGTGTCGCCTCTGGACAGAACAGACAGCCTGCCTGACACGTGCCTCTGAGATGAGTGAAACCAGTGCTGCACGCGCAGCCTGCGGCCCCCGGGATCATCGGGCTTTACCTTGACGAGGAGGGACCTCGGTCAGGGGCTCGCGGCCTGTCGCCAGCCGCCCCCCACGGCCTGACGTGGTTTTATTTCTGTCTTTCCTTTCGTGGAAGTGCGTGTGCAGCAGTAAGCATAACGACTCTACTGCCCGATTGGGAACCAGAATATTGCCAATCACGCGCCTATTTATCTCTCGATGCACTCTCAGTGTTGCCTTGATTGTATTGCTCTTAGCTTTTTCCGTCCGATCACGTGTGTGTGTGTGTGTGTGTGTGTGTGTCTGAAGAATAGAGTGTTCGGTTTTGCTTGTTTTTGAGCTTTACGCGTTTTCTCAATCAGCGAACCCTAACACGGAGAGTCCTGCCCCGTATGAATTGTTCCTGAAGTCCAAGGGCACCCTGGCGGCCTGACCGCTCCTCCCGGGGCCCCGCTAATGAGGGCTAATGCGTCCCCGCCTGGCTGCTAGGCAGCGCGGCGAGCCGAGCCGGGGGAACGCGCCACGGCCACGGCGGAGGGTGTGTGGGGGGACGTGCCCTCTGAGCTGTAAGAGGCGAGAGCGGGCTGCAAGGCTGTGTGTGGGCACAGGGCCGCCCCCGTGTTGTCAAAACAAAAACAAAACTGAGAAAACATGAGGTTCCAGGGACGGAGGACCCGCCGGGCTCGTGAGTGTTGTGAATATTCCTGGGTGGAGGGACCGGGAGCGCTTACTTGCCTTCTTCCTTGGTTTTTAAAAACATTTTCCCCCCAATTTGTGGTGTGTGTGTGTGTGTGTGTGTGTGTGTGTGCGCGCGATGTATCCTGTTTACAAACAAATACGTGATGGTACACGTGAAGCAGGAGAGGCCTTGTTTTTGGAAAAGGTGGGACCCTCCTCTCTCAGAGGGGAGGGGGGAGCATTTTTCAGTGGCCACAAGGAAGGCCGGGGTCTGTGTTGGAAGGGAGTGGGGAGCAGGGAGAAGACAGTGGGTCCCCGAACCAGCATCCCCTCTAGAGCAGATAGGGACCCCCTAGATTTAGAAGGTACAGAAGGGAGTGGGGGAGAGTGGCTGATTTCACACTGTCCCCCTGGTAAACAGGCAGTTACAAAATGTGTTCGGTTTAACACATGGGAGAGACAGCTAACCAAGGGAGGCTTCCTGGAAGAGGTGGCATTTTTGGAGACAACCAGTGGCTGAAGTAAGGGGAGAGGGTAAGGTGGCCCTCCTGAGGTTGGGGGGCCCTCTGTTTCCTGCCCCAATGTGGCCCCTGCTGGGCATGTCCACAGTCTCTCACTCAACCTTCTCGGTGAGCCTCTGAGTCAATCCAGTTGGTAACAGACGGGAAAACGGGGGCTCGGAAGGTGTTTGGGGTTGAATTGTGTCCCCAAAAGTCCACGTATTGATGTCCTAACCCCCAACGCCCCAGAAAGCGGTCCTCTTTGGAGACAGGTCATTCCGTCCCTAGGATGGTCCCTGATCCAAAATGACACGGTCCTTTTAGGGAGAGACGATTAGGACACAGACCCCCACCCAGAGGGAAGAGCAGGGGACGGCACGGGGGGAAGACGGCCGTCCACAGGCCATGGGAGAGGCGCAGAAGGAGCCACCCTGCTGGTGTTTGATCCGGGACCTCTGGCCTCCAGAAGCACGAGGAGCCGAATTTCCGGTGTTTAAGCCCCTGGACCCGGGGAGTCTGTCTTCCTGCAGCCCTAGCACGTGGGTGCAGGCGGCTGGGGCCTTGTCCGCAGCCACACCGCTGTGGTGGAGGAGCTGGGTCTGTCCGACCCTAACGCCTGAGCTCTTGACCTTGCACTGTTTAGAGGGCAGGGGACCGGGCTGTCATCCCCCCTGCCCGCCTCAGGCTGCATTCGGCACTGGTCTCCCTGCTGACCAGCACCCTTATCTCCAGGGGCCGAGGGCAAGGCCAGCCTTGCTTCTCTCCCCGCCCCTCCCCCAGCTGCTACGGTGGAGGCAGATCTGAGGAGGCGGGACCTGGTGGGTGACCCTTCCTTCTCTCCGGTGCCCGTGGCTGACCCTGAGTCTGACCGGCTGCCGGAAACCCGGAGGGGTCAGAGCTCAGGCACAGGCTGCCGACTCGAAGGTCCCTACAAGGAGGTGACACTTGGAGTCCTAGGACCAGATAATAGGTTTTGCACCTCCCGCTGGCCTGGCAGAGGGGCGGGCCCTCCGCAGGCTCCTGGATGCAGCTCCTGCCGCTTCCTTGTGATGCAGATGCTGGGAGCTGGGGGCTGGGGGCTGGGGGCTGGGAGCTGGGAGCTGGGAGCCGGGGGCTGGGGGCTGGCGGACGACTCCCAGCCAAGCCCTTGTCACCAAGGAAGAGTTTGACCCCAAGTGGGAAGGACCCGTCCAAGGTCAGAGACACAGCGGGGCCTGGAAGCTGGGGGCCGCCCCTGTCCAGCGCCCACCCAGCGTGGGCTGACCTGGGGGAGCCTCTTCCTCCCACAGGCCCGGCCCCAGCCTCCTCCCGGGGTCTGCCAGGGGGTGCCCACAGGGGCATGCGTACCTGAGAGGTTGGCGGGCGTGGAGGCGGTGTGGCAGTGCTGCTCCAGGAGTGCCCACGGGCGCTGGTCTCCGGGCGCCTGGCGGGGCCCCGCTGCCTAGGAAATAGGAGGGACCAGGGTCAGAGGTCAGGCCCTAGCCGGCGACTGACCACACGTGTCTGTTCCCGTTCGGTCATCCCTCCCTTTCCTCTGAGGGGCAGCGGGGGAAACTGAGGTGGGAGAGGTACAAGGCCGACCCGCAGAACGGCAGCCTGGCCGGGCCTGCGACCCTGTCCTCATAGTGGCCGGCACAGTGACCTCTGAGACAGGAGCCTTCTCTGTCCACCCCCCAGCCCCCAGAGGTTCCCTCCTCTGGGTGGGCTGCATCCCGAGAGCCAGGTGGAGGCCCACGAGCAGTTCATTTACCCAACAGCTGCTTGTAGGATGCCTACTGTGTGTCAGGCCCTGGCTGGGAGGCCCAGTGGGTGTGTTGGGGTAGTCCCAGGCCAGATAGGGACCCCCTGGATTTAGAAGGTACAGAAGGGAGTGGGAGAGAGGGGGTGATTTCACACTGTTCCCCCGGGTAAACAGGCAGTTACAAAACGTGTTCGGGTTAACACATGGGAGAGGCAGCTAACCAAGGGAGGCTTCCTGGAAGAGGTGGCATTTTGGAGACAACCAGTGGCTGAAGTCAGGGAAAAGGAAGGACCGCTGTGTGAGTCTGAGCACTCGCCAGAGAACAGCTGAGGTCGTTGCAACCATGGCAGCCCCATCGGAAAGATAGAAACCACTCAGGATCCCGTCTCCTTGAAAAATCCCGAGAGTGGGTGCTGACAGGGATACAGTAGGTGTGTTCCCTCTGCTTCAGGGGACCACCTTCGGGTGGGGAGGATGAGTGGGTGACCAACTTGTTACAGCGTCTACAGTTTGCCAAGGAGGCATAGGGCAGTGTCGCGAAGGTGTTCATGTCAACGTGGGCTTTGAGGGTTGAGTAGGAGTTTGCACAATGGTTAAGAGCAGTGCCAGGAAGGGCATCCTGGGTAGAGAGCACAGCATGCGCCAAGGCCGAGCGGCTGGCAGATTCATGACTTGAGACTGACTGAGAGCAATGGACCCTCAAACCCTTGCCCTTGTCACCTGTTCCTCCCAAGACCCTTCCTTCCCTGCTCTGTGGCCAGCAAACACCCCCGCCCCCCAATCCCAGCCCTGACCTTCCTGATTCTAGGCTTCCAGAAGCCACGGCCCGCCAGCGGACGGCCCTTCCCCGGCCCCTGCCTGTCCGCGGCTTGCTCCCTGACCAGCTGGGTCAATGTTTACCCAGCGATGTCCCCAGGGCCAGATCCGATGGCCCTCACACATCACATCCCCTCCTTGGGGCTCAGTCTGCTTCCTGTGCCGGGGCTGGAGCCGCACGCTCAGCCTCCCCAGGCTGGCCTGAGCCCCTAACGAATGATCCCCCCAACTCCCCCGTCCGATGGGAGAGCGCTGTCCCCTGTCCCCCTCCAGGGGTCATCGGCGCTGATTAGCTAGCTCTTGACTGTCCCGGGGGCAGAGAGCCGCTGCCACCCTCACCCTGTTCCCGGCCCAGAGCCTGGCACATAGCAGGTGCTCAGTAAATGCTGAGGATGGTGACCAGCAGGAGGGGTGGTGTCAGCCAGAGGGAGCTGTGGTTCTGGGCTCTTCCTGCCTGTCAGGGTTCCTTCCCTCTGCATCTCCGCGGAGGGCCGGCGGGTGCCGGTCCCGGTACTGGAACCGGAAGCCCTCACCTTAGAGGAGGGCAGGGGAGAGGCCCTGGCAGGGGGAGGAGGCCGAGGGCCGGAGCCAAGACACCAGCTGCTCTTCCTCCGCCCTGGGCCCTGTCCAGGCAGGACCTGTGCCCCGGTGGCCAGGCCGGCCACAAAGGTGCCACCGCCTGGAGCCAGGGGGTCTGGCCGAGCCCAGTGCTCCCCTCTGGCCCGGTGACAAAGCTTCTTCTAAATTTAGCCCCTGGTCTAAGCCTCGGAGATTTACGGGACCACAGGTCCTGCGGCCGGACTGCCAGGAACCAGCGGGGAAGGGGGTGGGCCCGCCGCCCGCCGCCTCCTTCCCTGTCCAAGGTCAGAGCGGACTCCTGCCCCAGGGAAAGGTTCCTCCCCACCGTTCCCCTCCTTCACTGCTCCCCTGGAGCTGGGGCTAGAGGCAGAGAAGGAAGAGACTCAGGCTCTGCTCCCCTTTCTGAGAAGGGGCTGGGGCAAGGGGAGGAGGGAGGAGGAGGAGATGGAGAGGGGAGAATGGGAAGAGAACATGGCAGAGAAAGGGGGAAACAGGGGGAGGGGAGGGGTGGAGGTGGGTGGGAGGGAGGGAGAGAAGGAGGCAGCCTGGGCTGAGGCTGAGGCTGAGGCTGAGGCTGAGGCTGAGGCTGAGACGGAGGCTGAGGGATGGAAGACAGTGGAGGAGGCGGCTCCCTTCCAGAGCCACTGGCAGGCTCTCTGGAAGGGGAAACCTTAGATATTTGCTTCTAAGGATCAGGTGCCGCACCGCCAGGGCGGAACCCAGAAGCTCTGCCACCCCCAGCCTGTCCCTGAAGGTCCCTTTCCCACAATGCCCACTCTCCCTTCCGGTCCCAGTTCCGCCTCCAGCTGGCCTGCGAAACCAGGCCTCCCCCCGAGTGTGCTCTCTGATCCCCGAAAGCCCGCAGCTCGCTCTCTCCTGGGCCCCTCTCCCCTGACCTGTGCCAGGCCCTGGGCCCTGCACACAGGTGTTGGGGTGCAGGGAGAGGTCGGGGGAAGGAGAAGGAAATACCTGGACCCCACACAGGGAGGGGGAGCTGGCCAGCAGGAGGCCCTAGAACAGGACTAGCTCCAGGTCTGGGATTATCTCTGTGCTTATCGACTCCTCGGATGTCCCGTTTGCCCCCAAGTCACCCTCTTCGGAATGGTTTTGTTATTGGAGGAACCCAACCGTAAGCCGGCGTTAAAGTTAAACCCTAGCAAGAGGGAAGTGTGGTTCAGTGAAGGGCCCTCCCCTGCAGGTCCGGCTCCCTGCCCCACCCCCCCAGAGAGAAATCAACGCCCGCCAGGACCTCCCGCCACCCCCTGCAGCCTCACGCCCCTCTTCTTAAGGTCGGGGCTCCAGAGGCTTCCCCGCTGCCTGCTTTCCTCCAGGATCACCCTATGCCACCCCTGCCCTCCTGCCCACCTCCCACTGCACCCCCCAATCCTGTGGGCGGCTCTCATTCCCCAATGCACTTCTTTTTTTTTTTTTGTCACTCAGAGGACCAGAGTTTGTAACACACACTTTTCTTCCCACCGGTGTCTCCTTCCAGCTCTCACCCCCACAGCAGGAGGCACGGGCTGGGGTTCCTACCCCTGTGCCCGCCCCATGCCAGGTCCTGCTTCATCACGGCTGAGGGAGGGAGGGCGGGGAGCCGGGTCCCCCTGCTGCCTCCCACCCTGCGCCCGCTCCTGGTCTCATTGCTTGGTGAGCAGCACCTCCAGGAAGCCAGAGGAAGGAAGCCGAGCTTTGGGGCCGGGAAACCAGCCCTGAGCGCCCTCAGCATGGTGCCCGCTCTCCTTCTCCACCTGAGCAGACCCCCTCCTCCCAGAGGGCAGGTTCTGGAGCCTTCTCCCTCCATCTCTAGCGCCAGCACAAAACCACACCTGCATTGATGGCAGTGGTTCTCAACCTGTGGGTCGCAATCCCTTTGGGGGTCGAACGACACTTTCACAGGGGTCGCCTAAGACCATCGGAAAACACAGATACGATTTATAACAGTTGCAAAATGACAGCGATGAAGTAGCAATGAAAATAATTTTATGGTTGGGGGTCACCACCTCATGAGGAACCGTATTAAAGGGTCGAGGCCTTAGGAAGGTTGAGAACCGCTGGTTTATGGGGTGCGCTCCATGCCCCGCAGGCACTCAGCGGCTCCCCCCTGCCCCCCCCCCGGCAGCCCCGTTCAGTAAGGCCCGGGCTCACCCCCGTGTCGCCGCGGAGGAAACTGAGGCTTGGAGACGTCGGCCACCTGCCCAAGGTCACGAACGGAGCAGCAGAGAAGGGGTCTGCATCTGTCTGTGGGAAAGTGCTCTGCCAGGGGCTGGACACTCACCACCAGCTGAGATGCCCGCTGAGTGGTGGCTCCTCTGTGGCCACAAGGGCACAGACAGGCCCAGGGAGCGGTCCCCAGGCGGGTCTGCGGGGGGTGGGGGAGCCCAGGGTGGGACCAGCCTCCTGCCTCCCCGCTGGCTCTGTCCCCCACAGAACGTGGTCCTCTGAGCCCTGGACGTGGGGTGGCTCTTCATGGAAAGCGTGGCCTAGGACAGGTTGCCCTGCCTCCCTGTGCCTCAGTTTCCTTATTTGTAACGGGCGGGGCGAGGAGGGTGAGAGAGCGACCCTCCTGCCACCATCACGGGCAGCTGCGAAGCACGCCCTCCTGCCTCCTTAGCGGCTCTCCATCCTCACCCCCTCGGCCTGCCGCCCTGCCTCTGGCCAGAGGGCACCCACGAGGGGGGGGGGCAGCATGGACCGGAGGAGGGTCACGTGGGGACACCAGGCTGCCCCATGCTCACTGCTGTGAGTTTCATCTCTGCCCCACCGGCCCCCTCACCCGGGCAGACCAGCATCCCATCACCCACACAGCGACCCTCAGCCCCAGTGCGCCTCCAAGCCCAGAGCCTCCTTCACCGGCCAGGGAAATGAGACCCCCTTCCGCCCCCCAAGTCAGGATAGCATGGAGCTCCAGCTCCCGGCGCCCCCACCCAGAGAGGCGCGACCCCTGCTCCCCCACTTACTTTGAGCAGCGCCGGGAGGAGGCAGAGCAGGCAGAGGAGAGGGTGTGGGATGTGGAGGAGGCCTGAGCGCCCCTGGGGAACCCCCATGCCGGGGCCGGAATGCACCTCCCCAAGTCCCGCCCCGCCAGCCTCTTCTCCGCAGGGAGTGACCGCCTTCCCCACCCAGTGAGGAGGCCTAGGTGAGGCCGGGCTCTCGGGGTATTCCCCCCCCCCCAGCGGTGACACCGCCCCACAGCCCGCCCCTCCGGTTATTTATAGCGGGTGCTGGGCAGCCGCCTCTGCCCTGGCAGCCAGGGAGCGGGCTGCCTGGGGCCGCAGGGAAGGGGTTAATGCCTTTGCCTGGGCTGTAGCCACTGGCCCCTCTGCCCCCTCTCCCCCTTCTAACCCCCCAGAGAGGGACTGAGGAGAGAGGGGGCCTGGCTGTAGCTCCCCAGCCCCGGCTCCTATTCCAATGGCCGGGGAAGCTTGTCAGAAGCCAGGGCTGAGGGGCCGGGGGAGGTGAACGGATGCGGATGAAAGGACCGCACTGTATCAGTGACCGTGTCCCCATCCGGCCGCGCGCTGGGCGGAGGTACGAGAATGTTCTTAGGAAACACGCCCAGGGCTGGATGGGTACTTAGAGACACCAGGCTTCTAACTGAGGTTTAAATGGCTCAGAAATACAGACACACACAGACACACACACAGACACACAGACAGACACCAGACACACACACACACATAAATATATATACACACACTCACACACACACATACACAGACACACACAGACACAGACAAACACACACACAGACACACATACACACACAGACACACAGACACAGACACACACAGACACAGACACACAGACACACACAGACACACATACACACACAGACACACAGACACAGACACACAGACAGACACCAGACACACACACACACATAAATATATATACACACACTCACACACACACACATACACAGACACACACAGACACAGACAAACACACACACAGACACACATACACACACAGACACACAGACACAGACACAGACACACAGACACACACACACAGACACAGACACACAGACACACAGACACACACAG
>PVJN01051730.1:0-14356 GCA_004026805.1 Lasiurus borealis
GCTAATTTATTTTATTTTTTTCTTTATTGATTAAGGTATTACAAATGTATCCTTATCTCCCCATTGCCCGCTACTCCCCCTTCCCCCTGTCTCCCCCCCCACCCCCCTGCCAGTCATGCCCTCACCCCACTGGTGTCTGTGTCCATTGGTTAGGCTTATATGCATGCATACAAGTCCTTTGGTTGATCTCGCTCCTTACACCACCCTCCCCTACCTTTCCTCTGAGGTTTGATAGTCTGATTGATGCTTTTCTGTCTCTGGATCTGTTTTTGTTCATCAGTTTATGTTGTTCATTATATTCCACAAATGAGTGAGATCATGTGATATTTATCTTTCTCTGACTGGCTTATTTTGCTGACCCATAATGCTCTTCAGTTCCATCCATAGCAGGCTAAATTTTTAAGTGGATAATTTTGTGTGGCCTGCAGATGTTGTTATAACTGTCCAAATGGGTTAATGCTCCCTTCCTTCCTCTCCTGCTCTCTGCCTTCCTGAGGAGTGTCTTTTAAAACTCATTCTAAATAAGGAGGGAAGATGAGAATGTTATTTAATGAAGAGAATGAAGGAAACGAAATTGTTTAAATTATTCCACTTAAAAAGTGGCTAAATGAGAGAACAGGGATGACAATGGTAATTTGGGAAGAATTTTTTTTTTTTGAAGAAACATAGATTTTCATCTTTAGTACCAGGAGTTAGATGACTGCAAAATCATATTGAGTTCTAGGAAGAAAAAGGGAAACCAGTGGCTGGCTTTTGGGTCAGTGATATGAGGTAAAAGTTGGAGTTAGAGTAAGTGAACTTTGAAGAATATAGTGGGTAAGTTAATATAGTCAGCATTTCTCTATCTGCAGGTTTTGCCACATTTTCTGCCACAGAATCAACTAACTATGGATTGAAAATATTTGGGGGGAAAAATTTCAGCAAGTTTCAAAAGCAAGATTTGAATTTGCCACCCTCTGAGCACTATTATATGCTGAATCTACATGAATGAAGTGATTCATAGATATACTCTGTTGTAGCCTACTTGCAAATATAAATTATATACATACACTATGCCATTTTATATAAAGGACTTGAACATCTGTGGTTTTTGGTATCAGCAGGGAATCATGGATCCAATATCCCATGAATTCCAAGGGGTGACTATTTTATTGACTAAATAACTATATTACTATAAATTAGGATTTGAAAGAAGGTAGAAGAGACAATTGGATTTAGAGGAATGTTTGAGAGAGGCAGTATAGTATTCATTCATTCACTTATCTATCTAGATATACAGTTTTCTATCCATTCAAAAAGTGATTTTGGAGTATCTACTGAGAACCCGGCACTATGGTACACACCGAGAAGATCAGGAGAAACTAAAACATACTGCTTCACTATGTTCCTGGTATAGAGAGGTCAAGGAATAAAAATAAAGATTGAAGGAAGAATTTGATAAGGTCTTTAGTCTTTAATAAAAATGATTTCAGTAACATGGAAGAATGTCATATGCAGAAATATTGTTTTACTTTGAAATTACTTTGAAGATACTCCGATAGTTGAAGCAAATATATACTTTTTGAGAAAATTAGGGTATTGTATGATTTTTTAAAAGTAGTTTATTTTGAATGTCTATTGATTTTATTTTTTTTAATTTAGAAAAAAAGAGACCAGAAGCGGTTCAATATAAAATGAAAATAAAAGTGGATTTCAAAAATGTTGGAGGATATGGATTTATAATTTTAGTCAGGAAAAGGAATACAGAATACATGGGGCAGAATATCTGTGATAGCTTAAAACAACACAAATTTTTTCCTTCACAGTTGTGGAGGCTAAATGGCTGAGATCAAGGTGTCCACAAGGCTATGTTCACTCTGAAGGCTCTAGTGAGAAATCCTTTCTTGCCTCTTTGAGCTTCTGTTGATGCCAGACATTCCTTGGCTCGAGATCTTATCACTGTAATCTGTGTTCCTGTCCTCCTATGGCCTTCTCTTCCTTTTCCCTCTGTGTCATCTCTTCTTTCTTTTATAAGGGCACTTAGCATTGGATTTAGGGCCAGGACAGGATCCAGGATGATCTCATCTCACAATCCTTAATTTAAATATATTTGCAAAGACCTTCTCCCCTGTTCCCTCAAAAAGGTCAAATTTATAAGTTCTAGAACCTGGACACATTATTCTTGGGGGCTACCATTCAATCCCTACACTTCCTATGTGCCAGACACTGTTTAGTGCTGGGAATATAACAGTGAATGTTTTTTTCCCTCGTTGTGGTTATATTTGAGTAGAGAAGACTGACAATATTCACAAAAGTAGATAAATTCAAGGAGTGGTAAGTACTCTGAAAGGAAATAAAATAAAAGGATAATGGGATAAAGAGTGGTGTTGGTGGTTACTGAAGGAAATAGGAAAAACATTTCTGAGCATATGGACAGAAAACTGACCCAATTTGCTGTGTGATTATCTGGGGAACTGACATTCCAAGGGAAAGGCCTAGGGCAAAAGCTCTGAGGTGAACTATGTTTGGTATCTCTTTATATAAAAGTGACAGACCGTTGTCCCACCGTCCGACTGACCAGGCGGTACATATGACACGCACTGGCAATTTAAAAATAAATGACTCACGCATTTGCAATATTTGTCCTTGTTTGACACTGGCCTCCCATTTAAATTAATTGGAAGACAGTTTACCATGATGCCAGCATTTATGATGACTATTAAGAAATCACAGCCGAAACTGGTTTGGCTCAGTGGATAGAGCATCTGCCTGCGGACTGAAAGGTCCCGGGTTCGATTCCAGTCAGGGGCATGTACCTTGCTTGCGGGCACATCTCCAGTGTGGGGTGTGCAGGAGGCGACTGATCGATGTCTCTCTCTCTCTCTCATCGATGTTTCTGACTTTCTATCCTTCTCCCTTCCTCTCTGTGAAAAATCAATAAAATATATTAAAAAAAATAATAAAATAAAATAAAAAAATTAAAAAAAAAAAAGAAATTACAAGGAAAACTCTAGACAGAGTAGGAATATTTCTACCTGAATCCGTTTTCGGACGTGGTCAGTTATATGTTGCTTTCTCTTGAGTTCGAAGAGCATGTGATGTTAAAGTTGTAAATACTTCATCACAAGGGAAATCAGTCAAGCACTCTAAAAGTATTTTTATTCTTAATGTGCTATATAGAGAGATATTAGAATATGTTTAATCAATTAATCAGTTATTGTTTTTATCAGTGTTTTTTATACCTTATTTTTGTTGTTTTTATATCTTGTTTTTTTATTTTTTGTTTTTATATTTATTAAAAAAAAATCTTTATTGTTCAGATTATTACCATTGCTTCTCCCCCCCCCCCCACATAGTTTCCGTCCACTCGGTTCCCACCCCACCCCATGCCCTTACCCTCCCCTCTACCACTGTCCTCATCCATAGATATAGGATTTTTGTCCAGTTTCTTTCCGCACACCCCACACCCCTTTCCCTTCAAGGACTGTCAGTCCACTCCATTCTATACCCTTGATTCTATTATATTCAACAGATTATTCTGTTCATCAGATTTTTAATTCACTTGATTTTTAGATTCACTTGTTGATAGATATGTATTTGTTCACAATTTTTATCTTTACCTTTTTTTTTCTTCTACCTCTTCTTAAAGAATACCTTTCAGCATTTTATATAATTCTGGTTGGGTGGTGATAAACTCTTTTAGCTTTTTTTATCTGTGAAGTTCTTTATCTGCCCTTCAATTCTGAATTATAGCTTTGCTGGGTAGAGTAATCTTGGTTGTAGGTTCTTGCTATTCATCACTTTGAATATTTCTTGCCATTCCTGTCTGGCCTGCATAGTTTCTGTTGAGAAATCAGCTGACAATCATATGGGTGCTCCCTTGTAGGTAACTGTTTTTCTCTTGCTGCTTTTTTAAAAAAATTAAATCTTTATTCAGATTATTACATATGTTTCTCTTTTTTTCCCTCCATAGCTCCCCTCCACCCAACTCCCACCCTTCCCTCTGCCCTTACCTCCCTCCCATTGACCTCATCCATAGGTGTATGATTTTTGTCCAATCTCTCCCTGTACACCCCTCATCCTTTTTCCCCTGAGAATTATCAGTCCACTCCCTTTCTGTGCTCCTGATTCTATTATATTCATCAGTTTATTCTGTTGATCAAATTTTTAATTCGCTTAATTTTTAGATTCACTTGTTGATAGATATGTATTTGTTGTTCATAATTTTTTGGCTTTTACCTTTTTCTTCTTCCTCTTCCAAAAGAGTACCTTTCAGCATTTCATATAATACTGGTTTGGAGTTGATGAACTCCTTTAGCCTTTTCTTCTCTGTGAAGCTCTTTATCTGCCCTTCAGTTCTGAATGATAGCTTTGCTGGATAGATTATTCTTGGTTGTAGGTTCTTGCTATTCAACATGTTGAATATTTCTTGCCACTCCCATCTGGCCTGCATTGTTTCTGTTGAGAAATCAGCTGACAGTTGTATGGGTGCTCCCTTGTAGGTAATGAACTGTTTTTCTCTTGCTGCTTTTAATATTCTCTCTTTGTCTTTTGCTCTTGGTATTTTAATTATGATGTGTCTTGGTGTAGTCCTCTTTGGATTCCTTTTATATGAGGTTCTGTGTGCTTCCTGGACTTGTAAGTCTATTTCTTTTACCAGATGTGAGAAGATTTCAGTCATTATTTCTTTAAATAGGTTTTCAGTATCTTGCTCTCTCTCTTCTGGCACCCCCACAATTCTGATGTTGGTACGCTTGAAGCTGTCCCAGCGGCTCCTTACATTATCTTCACATTTTTGGATTATTTTCTCTTCTTGCTTTTCCAGTTGAGTATTTTCTGCTTCTTTATATTTAAAATTGTTGACTTGATTCTTGCCTTTCTCTAGTATGCTGTTAGGACTCTGTATAATATTTTTTATTTCAGTCAGTGTATGTTTAATTTCTAGTTGGTCCTTTTTCATCTCTAGTTGGACCTTTTCCATCTCTAGGTGGTCCTTTTCCATCTCTAGTTGGTCTTTTTTCATCTCCTCTTGGCTCTTGCCAACTTTATCCAACTTTTCTAGGATATTCTTGAAAAACCTTATAAGCGTGGTTTTGAACTCTATATCCAGTCGTTTGTTTTCCTCCATTTCTTTTGTTTGTGATCTCTCCCTTGTCTCGGCATTTTCACTATGCTGGGGGAACTTCTGTGTTGGATTCAGCCTTATGATATGAGACTTGCAAAACCGCAGAAGTCTCTTTGTTGAGCTTGGGATGGATGGAGTCTCAGGGCTTAAGGGACTGCCTTGCCTTCCAGTAGGTCCCGTCCGCCATGGCCCCTGAGTCTCACGTGACTGGGTAATCGCTGGAGCGGTCCTTGTGCATGCGTACAGTGCCTCTAGACCTCTGCTTTTCCGGCTCCCCTGCACTCCAGGACCACACGAGTCTAGGTCCCCAGGGTTTCACCCAAAACTGGGGCTCAGTGGAGCCAGAAGTGGCACAGTTGGGAGGGTCTGTCTCCTGCTCACTCGTGAAAGCCAGCGGCACAATCAGCAATCTGTCCTCTGCGCCCAGTGCCGTGCATGCCACCAGACCTCTGTTCTTTTGCGACCCCCCACTAAATTTCCGTGCACCTCTCCTTTTTCATAGTCCAAACCCCTCCCCCCCCGTATGAGTTTCGGCTGGATCTGGGGTTCAGTGCTGTAGGACAAGGGGTTCAATGCCTTTGAGAGTCTTCGTTTCCCTCCTGCCAGAGAAAACCAGCCAGGTACTCCGGCACCCGTTCCTCACGTACGCGTCTCCATACCTCAGCTTTTTACAGCTCCTCTGGGTCTCCGTGAGTCCCTCTCTTTCCTTCTAGTTGTAGAATTTCCACTCAGCCAGCCTTCCTGTGATTCTGGATGATGTCCGTTCTGTCTTTTAGTTGTAGTTTTGAAATTGTTGTGTGAGGCAGCAGTGTAGGTGTTTACCTATGCTGCCATTGGATTCTCCCTCTTGCTGCTGTTAATATTCTCTCTTTGTCTTTTGCTTTGTCATTTTAATTATGATGTGTCTTGGTATGGTCCTCTTTGTATTCCTTTTTTTTGGGGTTCTGTGCCCTTCCTGGACTTGTAAGTCTATTTCTTTTACCAGGTGGGGGAAGTTTTCTGTCATTATTTCTAAAAATAAGTTTTCAGTATCATGCTCTCTGTCTTCTTCTGGCACCCCCATAATTCTGATGTTGGTACGCTTGAAGTTGTCCCAGAGGCTCCTTACACTATCTTCATATTTTTGGATTCTTTTTTCTTTTTGCTTTTCTGGTTGGGTGTTTTTTTGCTTCTTTGTATTTCAAATTTTTGATTTGATTCTTGCGGTCCTCTAGTCTGCTGTTGGATCTCTGTATATTATTTTTAATTTCAGTCAGTGTATGCTTAATTTCTAGTTGGTCCTTCATATCCTTGAGGGTCTCACTAAATTTATTGGCCTTTTCTAGGAAATTCTTGAAAAACCTTATAACCGTGGTTTTGAACTCTATATCCAGTTGTTTGCTTTCCTCCATTTCTTTCATTTGTGATCTGTTTCTTTGTCTCCACATTTTGAATGCTTCCCTGAGTTGATAGAATGGCTTTGTGTGCTAGGTGTCCTATAGGGCCCAGTGGCTCAGCTTTCCCAGTTACCTGAGGTGGAAACTCTTGGTGCACCCTTTTGTGGGCTGTGTATACAGTCTTGTTGTAGTTACGCCTTGATTGTTGTTGGTATCACTGGGAGGAATTGACCTCCAGGCCAATTGGTTGTGATGATCAGTTTTGTCTACACTGGAGAACTTCTCTACTGGAGACACCCTTATGAGGCAAGACTTGCTTCAGTGGAGCTTTGGTGCTCACTGATTCTGCCCCCCTGAGTGTGTCCCTTATGGAGCTGAGGATTTGTAATCTGGATGGTCCTACTCTGACTCCTGGGTACACTGGCTCTTGGATCTCCAAGGAGGTGCTAATTTAGCCTCTTCCTGAGGCCACTTAGCAGGAGCTATGGAGAGATCTGCAGATTCCTCTTCTTTGTTTGGGTTTTGGAAGTGCTTGGACAAGGCCCAGCTGTGAAGCAGTGCAAGCTGCTGTGGGGCCCTGGGCCTTCTTTTGCATGTTCTGGGCCTTTCTGACTCAGTTGCAGCTTGTTAGGTAAGTTTAGATTTTAAAGGATCAGGCCATTCATATGCAAAAGCCTGTGCGCACAGCTTGGATGGGACGGATTCTCAGGGCAGAGCAAATAGCAATGGCTTCCCGTCAGCCCTGCCCTAATAGGCCCTGGGTCTCAGTGTCCCTTGGTAGTTGCTGCAAGTACCTCTGAGAGAAAGCTGCCCTCGAGTTCTGCCTGCTGCCAGACAGATCAATTTCTTCCTGTATGAGTCTGGGTCCCCAGAGTCTAGTCCGGAACTAGAATTTAGAGCAGTTGGGAGCTTGTATCTCCCTCTGGCTTGAAAAAACTAGCCGTGTACTCACTTGCCAGGCCTCTTTGTGCGCACGCCTTCCTACCTCTGGACTTTACTTCTGCAGCTCCTCTGAGTCTCAGTGTGCTTTTCTCTTCTAGTTGTAGAATTTCTACTCAGCCAGCCTTCCTGTGGTTCTGAATGATGTCCATTTTGTCTTTCAGTTGTAGTTTTGAAGTGGTTGTCTGAGGCAGCAAGTTCAGGTGTTTACCTATGCTGCCATCTTGGTTTCTTTTTTGTTGTTTTTATGTCATGTTTTTGTTGTTATATCATGTTATTGTTTATTAATCGATTTATATATTACTAGATGCCCCATGCATGAATTTCTGCATGGGTGGGGTCCAGCTGGCCAGCCGGGGGTGGGGAGTGTGTGCCACAGGGTAGCTGGCCTTGTCCCTGATTGCTGTGTTGTGGGCCAATTGAGGGTGGGGCCTGCCTGGAGGAGGGATTGCGGGAAGGCTCCAGGGTATATCTGGCCTGTCTAGCTCAGTTCCTATAGGCCGGACCCCAGCAGCAAGCTAACCTACTGGTCTAAGCGTCTGTCCCCTGGTGGTCAGTGCACATTATAGCGATTGGTCAACTGGTCAATTGTCTGCCCCCTAGTGGTCAGTGCACATCATAGCAAGTGATTGAGTGGCCTCAGCTTACATTTAGCATATTATGCTTTGATTGGTTGACTGGATGACCAAATGACTGGACACTTATCATATTAAGCTTTTATTTTATAGGATTTTGATATATATTTTACTAATTTTCTTTCCTCTCTGACATTTCTATTATAGAGTAAGGGTGAATAGTGATATTAAAATATTTCTCCTAATTAATTTCCTTTCAGTGTGCACAAATCTGTGCACTGGGCCACTAGTAATTGCATAAAAGGATGAATATGGCTAGTATGGTTGGAGTGAAGTGAATGCGGGGGATGTGGGGGGAATACTAGAAGATGAGATAGGTGGGACAATTATGTAGGGACTTGTATAGAAATTTATTCTAATGGAATCCATTGGAGGGTGTTAAACAAATTGGATTTACATTTGGAAAGACGACTCTGGTTGAGGTGGATGGAGGTTTGAGGAGTGGAAGCAGGGAGCCAGTCTGGAGGCTATCATAGAAGTTCAAACTAGAGATGATGGCTGTTTGCATGAGAGTGGTATGGTAGCATTGGAGTTGATGAGGACTGGTCAGATTTGGTATATATTTTGGAACTACAGCCAATATTACTTGTTGTTGGATTAGAAGGGAGATACAAGGAAAGAGAGGAACCAAGGACTCTTGAAAAGAAGATACAAAAGGCCACATATTTTAGGGATCCGTGTATATGAAATGTCTAGAATAGACAGATCTATATACACAGAAAAATAGATTAGTGGTTGCCAGGGGCTGTGGGGTAGGGTGATGAGAGAGACTGATAACAAAAAGGGTTTCTTTTTGGGGGTGATGAGAAATGTTCTGCAATTAGAAAGTTTCACAACCTGGTGAATATAGTAAAAACCACTGAATTGTATATTTAAATAAATAAAAATGAGTTTTATAGTATGCGAGTTTTATCTCAATTAACAACAACAAAAAAACCCCATTGATTCTGAATCGTTGACCTATATCCCTGAATATGGTAGTGTTATAGAGATCTAGATGGCTGAAACTTAGGAGGGAAGGTGAAGATAACAGTTATATTACAATACTTTGGTTGAATTTACAAAATACAGAGGGGTGGGTTCACCTTATTTGTCATATGAAGGATGTGGGACAAGAGAAGGAGCCAGAAACCTTCTCAAAATGGCAAAGGAAAAGGAAAGTTGAGTTCATATTCAATCATTAAATCACCTTCAGTTGCTTCTCATTTTTCTAGCTGAGTGAGGTTAAGTAATTTGCCCACGGTCACCCCACAATTTAAGTGGTAATGCAGGATTTAAAATCAGATCTGACTTCAACACCTTCCTTATACATGTTAGCAAACTTAGTAAAAAAGAGAAAGTGCAAATTTACATGTTTTGTGAACAAAAACTAGTTTGGTAGTAGTAATGGATAAGAGAGAAGCAGTAGGCTATAAAGCTGTCCCAGACTTATAGTTAAGAATATTTGTTCATCAGGATAAACAAAGCTTGTCCTATCAATCCAATAAATACCTTCTCTGTTACTCATTTTACAAAAAATGCAGTGATATTTCCCATCTCATTAATTGCTATTAATTTGGCACTTAGTGAAAGCTGTAGTTATATATAAATAGTTCTATGGAGGTGGGATGGGTAAGTTTCCTAGAAGCAGAGCCTAAAAAGGGATTTTGTGCAGGTGGTGTTTGAGAAAAGAGTGAAGAGAGCAGGTTAGAGCAGGGGAAAATATGCTAAGCAAGGAAGGGGCCCAGATGGAGACTAGCTTCCTTCTCATGTCTCATCCACAGGGGAACTCTGGAGCATTAGTTCTCCAAGCACAGGACTTCTGCCAGCTGCAGCAGCATTACCTGGAAACTTCTCAGAATTGCTGATTTTCCAGCAGGACCCCAAGCCTGCCAGTTAGACCAAGCCTGCCAGGTGGACCCCAGCAATTTGTTTTATAAGCCCTCCAGGTGATGCTCATGACCAATAAAGTTAGAGATGCACTGTTCTAGCTCAGCATGTCCAACAGAACTGCACGGGTGGGGTCCCTTGGCCTGGCCAGCAATCCGGGCCGATGAGGAGGTGGAATGGGGTAGGGAGGGGGCCGCTGACTGGGGAAAGAGACCGTGGGAGGTTGCCCTCAGCAGCAAGTTAACCAATGGCCGGTTCCTCAAGGTATTGGACTTCTTCCTCCCTCCTGTCTGGGTCTTAGGTGCAGGTGAATCAGATTTGGGGCTGTCAGGGCCTCAACAGCAAGGTGTCGATCAGTACGTGTCATAGCTCCTGGCAGGTTTTTCTGGTTGTTCGGTTGTAATGGTCACTTAGGCTTTTATATGTATAAATTATATAAATTATTTAACCCAATGAATTAAAATATTTCAATATGGAAATATAAAAAACTCAGTAGGTCTTTTACTTTTTTTGGTATTAAGTTTTCAAATCTGATGTGTATATTACTCTTGGAGCACCTCAATTTGGGAATGGCACATTTCAAGTGCCATAGCCACACGTGCTTAGTGTCTGCCACATAGGACAGCCAGCTGTGAAGCACAGATTGCATTACCCAATTTGGTCCTATTTTGAGGTGATGGTAATTGGTCTTTGGAATTTAGTATTAATTAGTCATTGGCTGTGAGAGTGGGGGCTTGATGAGAACTCCTGCTTGGTTGAGGCAAATAGGCTAGACTCGGGAGTGGATGTGAACCATGAATAGTTCATTACCCATCTGATGGGGTCCCTTTGCTGAGTGGAGATAGAGGCTCTGGATGGACACCAATGACATCCACTGTAGGTGGGGTGGGAAGAAGGGTCTGGTAGGGGAGCCATGATGATGTTTTATAGTTACTCTATGCTTTAACTTACTGTGGAGGCACAGCCCAAGAATCTTGAGATTGGATCCCCTCTCTCAAATATCAGGTGTTCAGCCTTGCTTTTTACAGATCTTTAGCAGATAGTTGAAGACTGCAATGGTCAGTGAGGTCCAGAATATTACGACTAAATATGGAATCAATGTCCGTTTGAAAGAAAAAGCTGTGCTTAAGTGAAAAAGCCTGACTTCCATTAGTGTTTTCAGAGGGGGTTCCTTTAGAAGGTCATTCCAGGTCATTCCATGTCATGAAACATGGCAGAGAGGACCTTCTTTTGGAATATTGGTCGGCAAACTCATTAGGCAACAAGCCAAATATAAATAATACAACGATTTAAATTTCTTTTGAGAGCCAAATTTTTTAAACTTAAACTTCTAACGCCACTTGTTCAAAATAGACTCTGCCAGGCCATGGTATTTTGTGGAAGAGCCATACTTAAGGGGTCAAAGAGCCCCATGTGGCTCACGAGCCATATTTTGCCAATCACAGTTCTGGAAATGTTGAAAAGTACATAAACCAGTGTGTACTTTTACCTTGGTAAGATTTGTTGTTCACATTTTTGAGGATAGTTTCTTTTTTAAAGCAGAATGCATCCTGATAAAGAATTCACAGAATTGTTTTAGTATTTACTTGATTATCAATGTAGGTATTTTAAGAACAACAGTAATTTTGTACAGAACTAGTGTACAACTAGTGTTTTGTACTGTAAAACTAGTGTTTAATTTGTTTAAGATAATTGCTATTGAATTTACCAGTTTGAACTGTCACTTAAGGTCATATCTACTTGTGCAAATAGGTGCTGTCTCAGTTTAGAAAAGGATATTTTCATTTCCTTGTTTGTAATGGCTGGAAGGCATGCATCCAGTTTGTCTAAAAGCTTTACATTCTCCCTCCCCTTTTTTGGTTAGCAGTTATTGTATGCTCACTGTAATATATGCAAAACTGCTAGACAGTTTACACATTCTCATTTAATTCTTAAAATAGCCTATATTCTACATAAGTACTGTTATTATGCCCAGTTTATAGATGAGGACATTTCCTTTATATTTAACAAATATCAGAGCTAATATTCAAATCCAGGTCAGAATCTGTCTGAGACTTGACAAGAGCTCTTTTTAAAAAAAATATATTTTATTGATTTTTTTTTACAGAGAGGAAAGGAGAGAGATAGAGAGTTAGAAACATTGATGAGAGAGATATTGATCAGCCGCCTCCTGCACACCCCCTACTGGGGAAGTGCCCGCAACCAGGATACATGCCCTTGACCGGAAACAAACAGGCCGTCGCTCTATCTACTGAGCCAAACCAGTTTCGGCTTGACAAGAGCTCTTAATTACTGTATTATTATTTTAATGCTAATTCCCAAATAGTCTAGTATAATTTAAGAAAGAAAGACATTTTTCCTGCATAACCCGATTTAGTTTTTGTACAATACCTTATATTTTCTTGGTGCTTTACAGTGTATAAAGGCTCCTTTGATCCTTTTAAGAGCTCCATAGAAAAGCAGAGAGTGTCATCACCTACATTTTATAGGTGGAGGCTAGAGAAATGATTTGCTCGATGTTGCATAGCTATAAAGCAGTGGAGCAAAGAGTTGACCTTGGTCTTGTGACTTTGAAAGTCATGCTAACTTCCCATGTGTGAGCAGGCATTTCCTTTCTAAGTATGGAAAATACAGGAAATCTTTATTCTCGCAGAAGAGAACCAATGCATTATGCTATGGGGAAGTAATTTTGCACATGCTGACCTTTCTCCTTTTGGCTGTGATAAGCTAAATAATCTTTATAAATAAATGGAGTTAATTAAAGTTTTTCCTCGAACTCCTGTTGCTAGGAAGTATTTTAAAAGAATTTTGGACTGGGCTTGTAGCCAGTTTATTCTATGCTTAACAAAAACAATAAACATTATAATTCTGTGTATAAGTCCAAATGAATAGATTTCTGCTAACTTGTTCCATGTATTAAAAAATTGTAGTTCTACAAAGTTGTCTGATTTTTGACCTATGTCTCTTAAAATCTTGAATTTCCATGAAACCCCACCAGGAGTAAACAGGAACAGAGAACTTTTATGGGGCTGTCTAAAAACCAGTTTAGACTCAATATAGGAAAGGCCCAAACCCTTTTTTCCTCCATAGTAGTTGGTCTGCTCTTATAGATTTGTCTGCTTTTATCATTTCTATTTTTAGATACTCGGCTAATGAGGGGCATTCATGTTTTTAAAAATTTGGTTCTATTTTATCACAAATTCACATGTGTATAGTTATATGTCTTTTTTTTTTTGGGTAAAAATATATTTTATTGATTTTTCACAGAGAGGAAGGGAGAGAGATAGAAAGTTAGAAACATCATTGAGAGAGAGACATCGACCAGCCGCCTCCTGCACGCCCCACAGTGGAGATGTGCCTGCAAGCAAGGTACATGCCCCCGACTGGAATCGAACCTGGGATCCTTCAGTCTGCAAGCCAACACTCTATCCACTGAGCCAAACCGGTCTCGGCATGTCTTCTTTTTTTTATAATGGTGATAAAATATAGTCTGTTAGATTTTCAGGGCTGAGTATTTTTAAATACTAATAAGACCAGTTTTAAAGACCAGTTTTGAGCACTTATGTATAATGCTATGTCTTCTACATTTTGGACAAGTGTAGCATATAATAGAGTTGATTAAGTTTTAAGAGTTTTGTGGTACAGATGTTTTATGTTATTGTAGTTTCCTGAAAGTAAAGATAATATGCATTGAGTTAGCCAACCCGAACATTTCTTAGAGTTTGGCCTCTTAGACATTTTTGGATTGTTCTGGGATAGAAACTGTCTCCAATTAGGCCAAATTTAGCTTAGTCCATTCTTCATGAGTTTGTCTAATGAGACAGAGTCCTGAGGATTTTATCCTAGAGATTTAATGTGTAATGCATATTTATTAGAGTCTATATACAGTTGGCCATGGAACAACACAAACTGTGTGGGTTCACTTATGTGTAGATTATTTGCAATAAACACAGTCTGCCTTTGTATGGGGGTTGCAAATCTTTGGATTCAGCCAAATGCCTATTGGATTCAGTATTTTTTTTTTTTTAATCTTTATCCAAATATATTTTTCATTGATTTTTAGGGAGAGTGGAAGAGAGAGGGAAAGACAGAGAGAAACATCCGATGTGAGAGCAACACATCAATTAGTTGCCTCTTTGCACAAGTCCCGACCAGGGTCCAGGCACAGGCCAAGAAGGAGCCTGCAACCAACGTACGTGCCCTTGACCAGAACTGAACTTGGGATCCTTTGGTCTGAAGGCCAATGCTTTATCTACTGAGCCAAACTGGCTATGGGCTTGGATTCAGTATTTTTGCATTCCCAGCTAACAAATGGAAAACATCAGAGGTTGGTTGAATCCATCTATATGAAGCACAGACTGTAGAATCAAAAGTTAAATTTATATTTCGATTACACAGAGGGTGGGCATCCCTAACCCCTGCCCCCAGTTGTT
>PVJN01051731.1:0-14356 GCA_004026805.1 Lasiurus borealis
CTGCATCGTTTCTGTTGAGAAATCAGCTGACAGTCGTATGGGTGCTCCCTTGTAGGTAATAAACTGTTTTTCTCTTGCTGCTTTTAATATTCTCTCTTTGTCTTTTGCTCTTGGTATTTTAATTATGATGTGTCTTGGTGTGGTCCTCTTTGGATTCCTTTTATGTGGGGTTCTGTGTGCTTCCTGGACTTGTAAGTCTCGTTCTTTTACCAGATGTGGGAAGTTTTCAGTCATTATTTCTTTAAATAGGTGTTCAGTATCTTGCTCTCTCTCTTCTGGCACCCCCACAATTCTGATGTTGGTACGCTTGAAGCTGTCCCAGAGTCTCCTTACATTATGTTCACATTTTTGGATTCTTTTCTCTTCTTGCTTTTCCAGTTGAGTGTTTTCTGCTTCTTTATATTTCAAATTTTTTACTTGATTCTTGCCTTTCTCTAGTCTGCTGTTAGGACTCTGTATAATATTTTTTATTTCAGTCAGTGTATGTTTAATTTCTATTTGGTCCTTTATCATCTTTAGTTGGACCTTTTCCATCTCTAGTTGGCTCTTTTGCATCTCTAGTTGGTCCTTTTTCATCTCCTCTTCGCTCTCGCTAAGTTTATCCAACTTTTCTAGCATATTCTTAAAAAAACTTATAAGCATGGTTTTGAACTCTATATCCAGTCGTTTTTTTCCCTCCATTTCTTTTGTTTGTGATCCCTTTCCTTGTCTCGGCATTTTCACTATGCTGGGAGAACTTCTGTGTTGAATTCAGCCTTATGACACCAGACTTGCAAAACCAAAGAAGCCTCTGTTGAGCTTGGGATGGGTGGAGTCTCAGGGCTTAAGGGACCGCCTTGCCTTCCAGTCGGCCCCGCCCTCCACGGCCCCTGAGTCTCACGTGACTGGGTAATCACTGGAGCGGGTCCTTGTGGGTGCACCCGCAGTTCCTCTAGACTACTGCCTTTCCAGCTCCCCTGAGCACCAGGACCACAGGAGACTAGGTCTCCAGGGTTTCGCCCGAAACAGGGGCCCAGTGGACTCAGAAGTGGCACAGTTGGGAGGGTCTGTCTCCCGCCCAGTCGCAAAAGCCAGAGGCACAATCAGCAATCTGTCCTCCATGCAGCGCCATGCGCGTGAGCAACCAGCCCAGACCTCTGATCTTTTACGACTCCCCTAAATTTCCGTGCACCTCTCCCTTTTCAAAGTCCAAACTCCCCCACCCCCGTATGAGTTTTGGCTGGATCTGGGGTTTAGTGTCGTAAGAGAAGGGGTTCAATGCTGTTGTGAGTCTCCATTTCCCTCCCGCCAGAGAAAGCCAGCCAGGTACTTGGGCCCCCGCTCTCTCAGCGGGCGCGTCTCCGTACCTCAGCTTTTTGCAGCTCCTCTGGGATTCTGTGAGCCCCTCTCTTTCCTTCTAGTTGTAGAACTTATACTCGGCCAGCTTTCCTGTGGCTCTGGATGATGTCCGTTCTGTCTTTTAGTTGTAGTTTTGAAATTGTTGTGGGAGGCAGCAGTGTAGGTGTTCACCTATGCCACCATCTTGGAGTCTCCTCAGGTCATCTTTCTTGAATGTTTGACTTGTGGCAATGGTATCCAGATATTTACCTAGCTTACTAGCAGAAGGCTCAAAATTATTTTCCATCCATTGTCCAAGTAAGTTTATAACTGACATGGTAAGGTTTGTTTTGTTATACAGTAAAGAATATAATGTATATATTTTATAAGGGTTACAATAAGCCTCTATATAGTAATCTAAAAGTCTATTTGAGTCTTAGTTCTTCTGCATTTATTTCCTAGAAAAAATTTTTTTAATGAAAATAGATATGATATTTCTACTCCATCATACAAAGATTAATTAAACCTACATCATTCAAAATAGTAACCATTATTTCTACTGTTTAGTACCTATTACACACAAGGTACTTTTCTTTTAACACTTTGATACTCCACCCTATGAGTTAGAAATTATTATTCCTGTTTTTTTTAATATATTTTGAATTTTATAGAGAGAGGGAGAGAGAGTTAGAAACATTGATAAGAGATGATCAGCTGTCTCCTGCACGCCCCCTACTAGAGATCAAGCCCCAAACCAAAATGCATGCCTTTGACTAGAATTGAGCCCAGGACCCTTCAATCTGCGAACCGCCACACTATTCACTGAGGCAAATCAGTTAGGGCTATTATTCCTATTTTAAAGCATCAAAACTGAGAGGTGTGAAGAGTATCACTTGATTAAAGTTTCAGAACATATATGAGTCCAAGCCTGGATTAGAACCCTCCCCCAGATTCCAAAACGCATTCTTTTAACACTATATTTGATTGTCTTTTGTGCATGCCTGGGTCTCAGATATTCAGACACACACCACTATTTCTTTTTGCCAATGAAAACCTTCAGAGCTATATGCTAAGCTAAATATAATTATTGACATGCTTTCAGCTGACATAGAGTCATAGGTTGTTTAAAGCGATGGCATTTTGAAAGTTTATGGTTTTAATTAACCCATCAACTAAGTATCCGGTATCATAGTACTAAATATCTGTATTCCTTCATTATATAGTTACGCAATAGTTCAAAAATTTCCCTGCCTCTCACAATTCCTCTATGTTCTGCAATGAAATTTTAGTTAATATCAATGGTTCTACATACTAAAGAAATTCCTTTTAAGTGTTAACTTTTTTCCCCTTATCTTTTTTTTAATTAAATATTTATTATTCAGATTATTACATTTGTTTCTCTTTTTTTCCCTCCATAGCTCCCCTCCACCTTGCTCCCACCCCTCCCTCTACCCTTACCTCCCTCCCATTGACCTTAGCCATAGGTGTATGATTTTTGTCCAGTCTTTCCCTGTACACCCCTCACCCCTTTCCCCCTGAGAATTATTAGTCCACTCCCTTTCTGTGCTCCTGATTCTATTATATTCACCAGTTCATTCTGTTGATCAAATTTTTAATTCACTTAATATTTAGATTCACTTGATAGATATGTATTTGTTGTTCATTAATTTTTTATCTTTTACCTATTTCTTCTTCCTTTTTCTAAAAGAGTATGTTTCAGCATTTCATATTATACTGGTTTGGAGTTGATGAACTCCTTTAGTTTTTTCTTATCTGTGAAGCTCTTTATCTGCCCTTCAATTCTGAATGAAAGCTTTGCTGGATAGAGTATTCTTGGTTGTAGGTTCTTGCTATTCATCACGTTGAATATTTCCTGCCACTCCCTTCTGGCCTGCATAGTTTCTGTTGAGAAATCAGCTGACAGTCGTATGGGTGCTCCCTTGTAGGTAATTGTTTTATCTTGCTGCTTTTAATATTCTCTCTTTGTCTTTTGCTCTTGATATTTTAATTATGATGTGTCATGGTGTAGTCCTCTTTGGATTCATTTTATATGGGGTTCTGTGTGCTTCCTGGACTTGTAAGTCTCGTTCTTTTACCAGATGTGGGAAGTTTTCAGTCATTATTTCTTTAAATAGGTGTTCTGTATCTTGCTCTCTCTCTTCTTCTGGCACCCCCACAATCCTGATGTTGGTATGCTTGAAGCTGTCCCAGAGGCTCCTTACATTATCTTCACATTTTTAGATTCTTTTTTCTTCTTGCTTTCCCAGTTGAGTGTTTTCTGCTTCTTTATATTTCAAATTTTTGACTTGATTCTTACCTTCCTCTGATCTGCTGTTAGGTCTCTGTATAATATTTTTTATTTCAGTCAGTATATGTTTAATTTCTAGTTGGTCCTTTTCCATCTCTAGTTGGTCCTTTTCCATCTCTTCTTGGGTCTCATTAAATTTATCCATCTTTTCTAGGATATTCTTGAAAAACCTTATAAGCGTGGTTTTGAACTCTATATCCAATCATTTGTTTTCCCCCATTTCTTTTGTTTATGATCCCTTCACTATGCCAGGAGAACTTCTGTGTTGGATTCTGCCTTATGATACAAGACTTGCAAAACTGCAAAAGCCTCTCTGTTGAGCTTGGGATGGGTGGAGTCTCAGGGCTTCAGAGACCGCCTTGCCTTCCAGTCGGCCCCATCCTCCATGGCCCCTGAGTCTCACATGACTGGGTAATCGCTGGAGTGGTCCCTGTGTGCGCTCCCTGTGTGCACACTCTCGCAGTGCCTCTAGACTGCTGCCTTTCTGGCTCCCCTGTGCTACAGGACCATATGAATCTAGGTCCCTGAAACTGGGGTTTAGTGGAGTTAGAAGTGGTGCAGTTGGGAGGCTCTGTATCTCTCCCACTTGTGAAAGCCAGAGGCACAATCAGCAGTCCATCTTCTATGCACAGTGCTGTGCGTGCCACCAAACTTCTGATCTTTTGCAACTCCACTAAATTTCTGTGTAATTCTCCCTTTTCACAGTCCAAACTTCCCCCTTATGAGTTTTGGCTGGACTTGGGGTTTAGTGTCATAGGATAAGGGGTTCAATGCCATTGGGAGTTTCTGTCTCCCTTCTGCCAAAGAAAGCCAGCCAGGTACTCCTGCACCCGCTCTCTCCACGTGCATGTCTCCATACCTCAGCTTTTTGCAGCTCCTCTGGGTCTCTGTGAGCCCCTCTCTTTCCTTCTAGTTGTAAAATTTCCACTCAGCCAGCTTTCCTGTGGTTCTGGATGATGTCTATTCTGTCTTTTAGTTGTAGTTTTGAAATTGTTGTGCGAGTCAGCAGTGTAGGTGTTTACCTATGCCGCCATCTTGGATTCTCTTCTAAGTGTTAACTTTGATCTAAAACAATATAGCAAGTCCTTCAGTCCACATTTTCCTGCTGATCTCAATATCTAAAAATTGAATTCTATAATTAATATAGAACTATGAATTTTATCCATACACACACACACTAAGTGGCCAGATTATTATGATTTCTGAACACATAATAATCTGGCCACTCACTTTATTATATTTTATATAATAAAAAGCTAATATGCAAATTGTCCTCCTGACCAGGAGTTCAACAAGCAGGCAGGTGGCCAACTGCCCATGTCCCCTCCCCTTGGCCAGGCTGGTTGGACCCCATCCATGCATATATATTGAGAGGCCAGATTATTATGTGTTCAGAGATCATAATAATAATCTGGCCACTCAGTATGTGTGTGTGTGTGAGTGTGTGTGTATATATATATATATATATATATATATATATATATATATATATGCTGTCCCTATCTTTATTAGTAAGAGGAAAATCTACACATTTAAAATGACAAAAGCTCTTAGAAATAATGCCAAGACATAGCTAATAGAATTCCAAAATAGCAATTGACAAGAAACTATCACTTACTTTCTGAGGCTGGCAAAGCTATTAGTCTTGGTATGTTGAAAATGTCTTATAAATGTTAGAGAAGGGAAATTTTAAACCTTAGGGAAGTCACCAAAAGAGAGTACAACCTTATAATAATCATGTTGCCAGAAGAGAAATGCCCCAGGGTTTCAGGGACATTATTAAAACTGTTGGCAGACTTACTATTGGTTCACAAACTATTCATTAGCACTTCACTAAAGCCCAAGTTCTCTTGAAGTTGAAAGGCTCTTACCCTACCCATTTATGTTCAAGTAATTCCAAAAGTTTAATTTTATTTAGATGATTTTTAAGGATGTAAAAGGGTTTAGAGGGCTATCAGCAACTGTTCTTTAACTCAAAGTTATTCTTTATACCTTTATGAATAATGTAATTTGATTCAACTTCACCTTCATTTTCAGGGAGAAATAATTAGTTATCTGACACAGGCAAAAGAAATTGTACTAAAACTCAATTACTTTGCTCAGTTGAGATTACCTCCCTGGATGTAAGGACTCATTACCATAAAAACGTGTATTCCAATCAGAAGTTTCAGAGATATTATAAGAAAATACATTTATCTCATTAATAAAAGGTGAATTTGAAACCTTATGATGTCCACTTACATTGCGTTTCTCCTGACACCAACATAAATTTCCAATGTTCATTGATTTCCCACAGGATATTATCCATGCAGCTGGCTGAGAAATAGTGCTTTTTTTTTTTTTTCACTAGAGCAAGTTAAGAGCTTATACTAGATTATTTTTAAGGTCCCTATCAGGGCTAATTTCAATGACCCTATGTTTATAAATTTTTATATTTACATTGAATTAGCCCACATAAGAAAGCTCTGTATACTCGGAGCTCTTATATATTTATGCTACTTTTCTTCTAACATTTTCCTGATATCATGTGATAGCAATTATTCCATTTTGTAGTTTTGCTAACAAGTTTGGCAATGAATCTTATGTTAATGATACCTGTTTTTAGATAATTATTATCATAAACAATAGTCTTATCTTCATGCTCAGCAAATGCTTGGCTGCATCTGTGAAATCTCAATCATTGCCATGACAACGGAGGTGACCAACAAGGAGAAGAGGCAAAGCTTTTGTATAACAGCAAGTAGAGAAACAGCATGTAATTTCTTAAAGTTGTTATTCAAATTAGATCTCATAAGCTGTTTCAAAAAGGAGAGGAAGAAATGTGTGACTTTTTCAGTTTTTCACCTCTCTTATAGATTAATGGCTCTAGAAAAATATCTCTGTACAATATAAAATAATTCAAGTCAAATTCCACTTTTGTAAACATAATTGGCATATGTTGAATGGCCTGATAGTGCATATAAAAGAAAATTACCCTAACATCTTACGTTAGTATTTAGTAAAAACAGACCAGCCCCAATTCTTCTCTGGTAACCAGGGCCTAGTTTCATCTAGTTATAAGTGGCAAGAAGGAAGTATCTGCTGTAGCTGTGTTTTTCTATGTCAGCACACATTGCCCTCAAAACTGTGGCACAGCATGGCTGCCAGTGTGTGTAGGTAGAACTGAAAAGGTGAATGTGGAGAACTCTCTAGGCACACAGACGAGGACCTTTGGCTGTGTGGCTGAAGGTTTTCCCCACAGTTTACTCGTTCCCACTCTGTCTTCTAGATCCCCAAAAATTTTGGAAGCTCTGATAGGAAAACAGAAAAGAGTCAAGGCCAGAGTCTGTATAAAAAGAATATATTATCTGTAGGAATATGGGCCAACAAAGTAAATAAATATAAAATAAAAATAAAGCCCAGGGCATGTCACTGGTGGAGAGGCAGGTGTGACAGGCAAGGGGAGAGGGAGCAGAAATCAAAGGAAGAAGCCTTATGAACTGTGAGAAGCAGCAGTCATTTGACTTCCCTGAAGTCAGTCTGTGGAGTGTAAACAGAACAGCATGTGAAACTGAGTAATGTAATTCGGGGAAGATACAGTAAGTGAAGGAAACTGCATAACAATTCAGGGCCTTACCTGAATACAAGTAATTTGCCCTCACACTGACGATCCCTAAATCCCAAAGACAAAGTTATGAGTTGTTGGAGGCAAACATTTGCTTTCGTTGCCCTGAAAATTAATTAAGAAGTCCTTTAGGTCTGGGCACAATTCCTTGCTCTTGCAGACCTATCAGTCCTCTGTGATTAAATTTGATCACCCTGTGGACATATGCGATGTTTTTTGTGCTGAGCATTTGCAAATGAATTGCATTGCACCCAGGATCCCATTCTGAGCCCAAACAAACCATACAGAAATGCATCCGGGTGAAGTAGAAAGGAGTCTCCTGGAAGGTTAGCTGTCCCAAGAGAGAAAAGCTTGCCCAGGCGCAAGGGCTCTGGGTTAGAGGAGGTAGATTCTGAAAACAGCCTGGAGTTGGTCCCTCTAACTGGCCTCCAGGCTCCCAGGGACTGTTGTCTGTGTTATGAAGCCTTTACTCTGCACTATGTTGAGCTGTGAGGCTACAGAGGTAAGTAAGCAAGATGAGGCTAATCAGTGAACAGTTGAAACTTAAAAATCTAGCAGAGAAAGGAGGAGGCATTACACAACAAGCTACTAGGAGTGGGATAATGTGTGAGGAACTGCAGGGCTCTCAGTAAGAGCATTTAACAGGGAGATCTAACCTAAGGAAGTCCGAGGAAGCTCCTCCCGGGGGAGATTATTAAACTGAGATTTAACCAGGCAGGGACAAGGGATTGAGATATTAAACTCCAGTGAAGCCAAAGTGGAGTCGGTGGGCATTGGATTGTGTGGCCCTTGTGTCTTGTATTTTGAGGGTAGGGAAAAGCTATCAAAAGGTTTGAAACAGAGAAAATAAAGGGGCAAAAACATAAATTAAAATGGAAATAAACTCTTTTCGATAAACCCTGCAAAATATTGCTTCATGGGCCATGTGGTGAAGATAACTCTAACTCAAACAGATTAGAATGCAACAGGAAGAGGAAAGCTGCCTTTTACCTGTTTGTGATACTCAGAGTTCTTGCACACTAGGATTTGACTAACTAAAAAAAATTTATGCTACATTAGATCAAGTGCCAGGATTATGTTACAAATAATGTGTTACAGAGTGCAGAGAATGATGAAATCACTGGGAGAGCTTGTCAAAAAAGATGTGACTTTGACTTGAATGAAGGACAGGGGAGAGACAAAGCTTGGGCAACAGAAGTGGTTCTCTGAAAAAGTGTAGGATAGCCATCTGTGTGAAGCAAGAGATGTATACTGCAAAGAGGATAAGAGGCTAAGGTAATGAATGTTGGTTTGTTCTAGAAGGAGGTGAGCCATGGCGTACAGATGAGCAGCCAGGTAAGATGTGTCAGTAATTTCCCTTAAGGAATAGAAAGAGAGAAACTTGGAAAAGATTCTATTTATCCTCATCCATCACCATCAAATTATAGTTTTAATATCTATATAATTATATATGTATATACATATATACAGGGTATCCCCAAAAAATGTATACACTTTAACAGCTCAATTTGAAATTGCAATGTATTTTAATAAACACTGCCTTTATAATTATTCAAAGTGCATGTATACATTTTGGGAGATACCCTATATATTATATGTAAATATATATATATATATAAATATGTAAATATATATATATATATATATATATATATATATATATATAATATGCACTGAATTTGCCACATTTCAAGACATATTCCTTTTCCTACCCAAAGAAACTACATGATGAAACTTATTTTAGAAAAGACTGGCATAATCAGACTGTCTCTTTTAAGGTAATGGCATTAAATGAGTTGGTCTATTTTTGCAAATAGAACTCTTTGCTCCCAAAAAGCACCTTAAAATCATATTACTCATAATTAGAAGTAATGTAATTACTGTTAGATACATCATGCAAAAAGGTGAAGAGTATATCTAAAGTTCTTTTGTATCATCATTTAACTTGAGGAAAAGGATTTTTTAAATAATAAATTTTTCTGTCACTTTTCTTGAAATTTGATCCTAAAGAGTTTATTTTCTGACTATAATTTAGCAAACAGCAAGTGAAAATGGCTGCTAAAAAAAGATTAAATATATTCTTGTTTTGAATTTACACTACAAATTCTCAACCCATAACTTTATAAAAATGAAACAGAGTTGATTTTATCAATAAAAATAAAAAGAATGGGAGAGGTAAGCGAAGGTGCTGCATTTTAGAGTTCATATGCGTGTGTGTTTAAATTTTCAGATGCATTTATCTCACAGGTTACCTATTTACGCTTCTGTTCAAAGGTATAAAGTTCAAAGAAAACAAGCCTATAGATAAATTACTCATATAATTAGACTTTCTCAAGTATTTTAAAATTGTCTCAGGAAGAATTTACTATATTATATTCCACTCATTAACCAAAATTCTTCAGTTTTAGACAATATTAGTCTACAAATTATACCTATTAGGATTAACTCCAGGGTGCTGGCTGCTAAGCAAAAGTACTTTACAAACTACCACTCCTTTTTTCAATTTATACATCTCTTCACCGATGTTTTTTCCACATGTGGAAATCAAGTTTTCCAATACTGCAGATGAGCTTACTCAAAGTCACAAACTATGCAAAACAAACCACCCCTGTCCTCTTGGGTCTTCTACTCTGAATAGCACAACTCAATGACTTTTCATTGGTCATACAGATGCTAATGTTAAGATGCATGATCTCCAAGACAGCTGAAATTACATCACTCCTGGGGGGGAAAAAAAAAATCAACGGATTTTTTCCTATGATTATCTCACTGCCTACTGGCACCCCTACTTTGACTGGAAATAATGATTCTGCATTATATTTAGAGTCAAGTAAATAGAATAAGATTGTTAAGTGAGGATGACTCCATGCTAACTTTCTTCATTAATTTTAACAAAAAACAGAACTTAACCATGGCCTGTGTTCTGACTTTGAGGGTCTTCAATGAATAGTGTCCTTTCACCAATTTCCATACAAGGAGGCACAGGCCTGCTTTGAAACAAAGCATATTTGTCATGTTACTCAGGTTAGTTGAAAAAGAGCTTCTAAACATTTATTTGAGATGATTTAATAAATATTTTTATGAACAACCACTGTTTCATAAATAGTGTCAAGGCAATGCCTGTGACCCAGTTTAATTTTCACAACTCTAACTCTCCAGATCCTCAGGCCAGAGCGGCCATAATACGTCTGTACTATTTTTACCAATATATTTAAACTCCCAGAGTAATCTAGTCAATTCCTTACCTCCCTTTCACTTCCCATGCCCATAGTTAGTGTACTATGAGATCATGAATGTCTTATATAACAACGTTTAAAGGACCCTTTTTTACTTACACTTTTATCTTGAATAAATTTTATTTTTATTGTTCTTTTAATAGCTTTACTGAGATGTAATTGGTATATAAGATACTGAACACATTGGAAGTGTACAATTTGACAAGCTTTGACATATGTATATTTCTATGAAACCATCACCACAATGATAATGAACATAGCCTTTATCCCCAAAAGTTTCCTTATCTCCTTTGTGATTCCTCCCTCTTGTCCCTTCCTGACCCCTACCTCTAGGCAACTACTTAGCTTCTATCTATCATGATCCATTAGTTTACATTTTCCTAGAATTTCTAAAAATTGAATCATACAGTAAGTGGTTTTTTTGTTTGGTGTGTTTTGTTGTGGTTTTTTTTTTTTTTTTTTGGCTTCCTTCATTTAGCATAATTATTTTCAAATTTTTGTGTGTGTGTGTTCAGTATGTTTCAAAACCTGTTCCTTTTTATTAGAGTCGGATTACATTGTGTATGTATAACAGTTTGTTTATCCATTCACTTCTTGATAGATATTTGAGTTGTTTCCAGTAATTGGCTATTACCAAGTGACTACAAACATTCATGTACAAGTCTTTGTAGCACATGTGTTTTTATTTCTCTTGGTTAAATACTTAGGAGTAGAATTGATGGATCATGTGGCTTGTATACATTTAATATCTTAAGAAACTGCCAATCTGCTTTGCAAAATAGTTGTACCATTTTTACCTTCCCATAGCAATGATAATTCTCACCAGTACTTGGTATGGTTAGTCTTTTTAATTGCATCTACTTTCATAGGTGTAGGTGATATTCCACTGTGGTTTAAATTTCCATTTTCCTAATAATTAATAAGGTTGAATATTTTTTGCATTAAGTTTAACATAGTGTTCAAACTCTTTTTTTTTTTTGCACATCACTATCCAGTTTTTCCAGCACCATTTGTTGAAAACACAGTTCTTTCTCCACCAAATTGACTTTGCACCTTTGTAGAAAATTTATTATTAATACTCCCATGTGGGTCTATTTCTGGACTACTGCATGCCAATGACCTTGTAATATCTTTGTTAATATCAATTCCATGCATTCTTAATTACTATAGCTTCATAATAAGTCTGGATTTCAAGTAATGTTCGTTCTACAGCTTTGTTCTTTATCACATGCATTTTTAATATACCTGCTATCATGGAACATTGAGTATGGTTTTTCAATCTTGAGAACACATGTATGGCAGGTCCATACTTATCCACATTTGGGGGGGAAATGGTCTGATCAATGCTACTAGTACTCTTCCTACTGTAGAGAGGCAGTTTTGTTTTTATAAAATATGAGAAGTATAGCTATTTATAAGAAGCCCTAGAAAGCACCAGCAGTATTAGAAATATGAAAAGAATCATCATACTGTTCACTTTCCCAAAATATCTTATTCTTAAAGAGCAGTTCTTGTTATATTTACACACCCTGGGAATTAAAGGAAACCTTAACAAAGCAAGATGTCAGTACAGACAGCACAGCTTAGCTCATGGTCTCATCTAAGGGAGATCTTGAAACTGGAGATCTTTTTTGACTTGTGTTCTTCAGAGCCACAGGCATAACTGTAAGACCCCCAAAAGTGCTCATGAATACTTAGTGATTGTCACTAGAAAAGAAAGTTTGTGGATTAAATTAAACATTAGAAGAATAGTTACCTGCCATTGGGAATATACCGTCTCAATAGGTATTAATTTCATAAGGAATAAATTCAATCTTTTGTGGTTACTCTCTTTTTAAGAAGCACCTGGTTCTTAAAAAGCAAAAGCATACCAAAAAGGTATATAATTTTGCCCTGATTGGGTGTCTCAGTTGGTTGGAGTGTCACTCTGTACACCAAAAATGTTACAGGTTCAATTCCTGATTAGGGCACATACCTAGGTTGTAGATGTGATTCTGGTTAGGAACATGTGAGAGGGAGGCAGCCAATCAACGTTTCTCTCTCACATAGATATGTATTTCTCTTTCTCTCTTCCTCTCTCTCAAAACACTAATAAAACATGGGTAAGGATGAAAGAAATATTTTAGCTGAAACCATTTTGGATCAGTGGATAGAGCGTCAGCCTGTGGACTGAAAGGTCCCGGGTTCAATTCCAGTCAGGGGCACATACTTGGTTGTGGGCACATCCCCAACACGGGGTGTACAGGAGGTGGCCGATTGATGTTTGTCTCTCATCGATGTTTCTAACTCTCTATCTCTCTCCATTCCTCTCTGTAAAAAATCAATAAAATATATTAAAAAACATTTTGATATGCCTACTAGAATACCATGAAAGAATGCCTTGCAATGGGTGAGTTGCAGAGGAATACAGCTCTACATACTCCTCCCACACCAAGAGAGAGAGAAAGAGAGAGAGAGAGGAGAAAAAATCCACTGTCGAGAAAGAGATCTAAAATAAATTGAAGATTTTTCTTCTGTACTGAAATCCAAATAGTTTATTATGTTTAGTAAAAAGATAGTCTAGCTTTCATTTTCAAATTTTGATCATTTTCAGTGATCAAAAAACTATATTGAGCCGAGACCGGTTTGGCTCAGTGGATAGAGCGTCAGCCTGCGGACTAAAAGGTCCCGGGTTCAATTCTAGTCGGGGGCATGTACCTTGCTTGCGGGCACATCTCCAGTGTGGGGTGTGCAGGAGGCGGCTGATCGATGTCTCTCTCATCGATGTTTCTGACTTTCTATCCCTCTCCCTTCCTCTCTGTGAAAAATCAATAAAACATATATTTTTTAAAAACTATATTGACAATTCAACAAATATTTACTGAAAACAGACTATTTATTCATTAAACATGGGTTGAACATCTAAACTGCTTTAGACACTGTGTCAAAGACTAAAGATTCACACCAGAATAAATAAAAAATGTCTTCTTTCATAGGAACTTATTGAAGAAGATGGAGGTAGGTGAAGGATTGGGGGAGAAGACAACCGAGGAGACAGAGATAAATAAGTATAATAGTGTGAATATAGTTTAATAAAGTTGAATGCAAATTATATTGGGTCTAAAGGAAGAAGCAACTAGCTTTATTATGGGGATGAAGGAAAACTACAGAGGGTTCAATACGCTGAATAATTCCAAAGAGGGATTTAACATATGAACTTATTCCAGAAATAAGGCTCACCCACATGAGTTAGCTAAATACCAATTCCATAACATCAGTTATTAATTAGCAATTTAGAATGTCCTGAAAGCAACTGTTTTTACATGTTATCCCTGTTGTATATATAACTTATTCATTAAACTCAGTCAACTAAAATTACCAGAACCTACCATTTGTCAATCACTATTATAAATACCAGATATGATCTCTCTAGATTTACATTCTAGAAGTGTGGGACACATAAAGAATCATTAAATAAATTCATAAATATGATTTCCTCTGATAGTGGTAAGCACTCTGAAAGAAATAACTAGGATGATATAATGGAGGAGAGGGGGGGGCCTTTAGATAATGTTGGCAGAAAAAGATGCATTTCTGAGATTGTAATAATTGATTTAAGAACAAATGATTTTTCAAGAGTGAGAAAAGGAGCCATTTATTATTTTGTTGAAATATCTTTAAAATGCAGAGTCTCTGCCGAGCTGGTGTGGCTCAGTGGTTGAGTGTCAACCCATGAACCAAGAGACTGCCAGATCGATTCCAAATGAGAGCACCTACCCCAGTTGCAGGCTCAATCCCCAGAAGCAGCTAATAGATGTTTCTTTCTCATCAATGTTTCTATCTCTTCTTTCCACCTGCCCTTTTATCAACATTAAACAAACATTATGTTTTACTACAACTAAAAAAAAAAAA
>PVJN01051732.1:0-14356 GCA_004026805.1 Lasiurus borealis
ACAGTAGTAAGTGCTCTTCAGAGTCTTATCAAAAGTGCTCTAGAAAAGACAGAAATGACCTATTGATTAGGAGACTAACGTAGAGGGATTGCTTCATGAGAAAAACTTTATTGATGTAGGGTGAGGTCTGCAAGTATTTTATTTTTCCCAGAAAGGACCAGAGACTGTAAAGTGTAGACTCTGTGCCCAGACAGTCTCTATTCTGTCGACTCCATTGGAAAGCTGTAGTGTGAAAAGCCATTGCAGACCACATGCGGATGGCTGTGTTCTAATGAAACTTTAAAAAATCATCTGGGGTGCAGGCCAGAGTTGGTTCATGAGCAATAGTTGACTGGCCCCTGATTTAGGGGGTGGGGGGTGAGTCGTGTAAAGGCGATTAAGGTACAGGGAGCAGCAGGATAAAAGATCCGAGGCCGGACAGCATCTGTGTCTCTGGCTGGTAGCAACTTGCTCATTTCAGTAGGGATGGAAAGTCCATTAGGAGAAAAAGCATAAGGTGATTGGAAATTCACCTTATTGTTAACATTTTTAATCATGACCAGCAGTTAGATTGTTGGACACGAAACCTTTTTTCTTCAATTGTCCATTGTTTTTTTCTAGACAGCAAATGACCACATACCGATAAAGGCAGCATACACATATATCAATGACACACCCTCTCAACCAGTTTTGTCTTCAAGGAATTGTTTTTGCCGTTCACCTAGAACTAATAGGCCATTTTCTATAGAATTATTCCCTCTAATGACTTTTCTATAGACATTAGAAAGAGAAACTACTGGGGAAAACGGCATTTGATGAAATGCTAAAACATCAACTACAGAGATGAAAAATTGCCCTGCAGCTTAGTAGACTTTATAATATGATAATTTGTCTGGAAAATAGTTTAACATATCATTCTCCAAGGAAAAAAATCTCAGAAATCAACTATTAAAATCTGTAGTATTGAGAGAATCTTGGGCTCTCTTTGTGCCCAGAAATTGGCTAAACCCAATGGCAACAGTTTCTAAAGAGATTGCAAAACTATTTGATATTTGATAGCACATATGCATATGATGAAATGTTTCCTTTAATCTTAATATTTTAATATTTACTATTTGAATAATTTAAACTTTAATGTTAATAATTATAAGATTAATAATATAGTTTTAATTTGAATAATCTCTATTTCCACCATGTTCTAACTTAAGAGTATTACCACTGCTCTATAGCAGCGGTTTTCAACCTGTGGGATGTGACCCACAGGTTGAGAACCAGTAGCAGGGTCGCCTGAGACCATCGGAAAACACAGATATTTACATTACAATTCATAACAGTAGCAAAATGACAGTGATGAAGTAGCAACGGAAATAATGTTATGGCTGGGGGTCACCACCATGAGGAGCTGTGTTAAAGGGTGGCGGCACTAGGGAGGTGGAGAACCACTGCCCCAGGAGAAGGGATTACAGGAGAGGCAGGGTCGCTGAGGAGCAGCTGGGCCCGGTCAGGAGCCTGGAAGACCCGGTTCCCACAGAGGGCCTGCCAGTCTAGCTCATGTCCCTGAGCCCAGATGTGCTGGCCTCGTGATCACACTGAAATAGGGACCAGGAAATGCCAAAGTCCCAGCCAGGGAAGTCAACGCTTCAAGGATCACTAGAGGCCCGTGAACATGCCCTTTCAGCCATCAATGGGCAATGGAGGGGTGGCAGGATTCTGGCCATCTTCATAGTTTCATCCAGGTGACAAATGAAAGGCCCAAAGTGACACTTTGCAGCGATCTCCCCGCCCTCCCTTGATTTGGGACACTGATCACAGATTTCTCTCTAACCTACGCATAGACACAGTCCTCATAGGACAGGAAGGAGGTATTCTTTGGCAAAGAACATTTAAACACAGTATACATATCAGAGAGAACATTTTAATAAGGGATCTTCAGACCCTATCTGGGCCTTTTTCATCACAAGCTACCCTGTTTCTCCAAAAATAAGACAGTGTCTTATATTAATGTTTGCTCCCAAAGATGCGCTAGGTCTTATTTTCAGGGGAGGTCTTATTTTTCCATGAAGTAGAAGACGGTACACATTTATTGTCGAACAAAAAAAAAAAAAAAAAGGAAATGTATGACCTGTCTACGGTACAGTAGTGGCTGTCATCACAAACCAGCTCACTGATGGGCCGCAGCGCAGCCGGAGCTGTTCAGGCAGGGGGAGGTCTCTTTACATCAAGAGTCAGATGCCTGACGGTAGCTTCAGGGGCCTTATTATCGGGGGGATCTTATTTTTGGGGGGATGCTTTATATGACAGCGAGAGGCAAAACTGGAAGTAGGACTTATTTTGGGGGGATGTCCTACTTTTGGGGAAACAGGGTAGTTATTTCTTGGAAGAGGCGCCATGCTATTTAGCACACTTGACTCCACAGTGACCAGATATATTAATTCCTTAATCTCCTCACCAAAGGGAAACCATATTAGGGTCTCAGGGCCTTTTAAGGTATTTTCCCATTGAAGGAGGGGGGATTGAGCTCTAGGTCAATATGCATCCAGGTCAAAGCACAGACGTCTTCATGCCATAAATTGCCCCCAGATCCTGTGTCTCCTCTAAAGGCTTTGCATCACGTGGCAGGTGACCTCAGTGATGCAGAACGCCCACAGCCAGGAGACCAGCTGACCGGAAGGAACTCCTGTCCCTCGGCAGGGAGATCAGTCAGTAGGCACCGGCCCTTCTGGCTCACAGGCCGGGCACCTCTGGCCTGCGGCCGTGCCCCGTTGTCGGAACGGCACCAAGCATCGCTTGGGTTTGGGTTTGGATTTTTTGTTTTGTTTGTTTTTGCCTGTTCTCTTGCTGCTCTCAGCCTCGTTTTCCTTCTGGGAACTACCCCTCCTTTGCTAGAGTCTTGGTCAGACTGTAAGTCCAGGTCTCTGGATGAAAGTTGACCAGAAGACCAAGCAAAGCCCATCAAACACTCTCTTCCAGAGCTGAAACCTAGAGCAAAACAACATAAGGACACAAACCTCATTGGAACTGATCATTCTAACTGAGATGTGAGGGGTGTTTTTCTATCTGCTCAACAACCACAGTTCTCAACGAAACACGTAAACCAACGACCCAGCGATGCCACCAGCAGCGGCGGCCCTCAGGTCTCAGCCGAGAGTGTGGGGGTCTGTACATGTGCTTATCCCGACCAGAGCAAGGCGGCTCTGTCCCGGGATGGACACCTGTGCTTGTCTCTCTCTCTTTGAAAATAGCCAGAGCAGTGAATAAAGAACTTCACTGACAGTCACATCTCTGATAATAACATTTAGTGTCAAGGTGAAATGAGAGTCAGGCCTCTTCTAGCAATACAATGACTCAGAGAGCCGCAGCCGTCACCACGCTTTCAAAGACCCGCAGGATCTTTGGCCTTGAGCTTTCTGGCTTTTGTATTTATTCACGTGTTCGCTTATTTCTCCAAGTTTCCTCCCTCCCTCTTCAAACCCACTGCCAGCCAGCGGCAGCCTGCCAGGCTTCACCACACGGGGGCGGTCTCGCCGTGCCTTTATAGTGACAGTTTTAGGAAAGGCTGATCAAAACAGGAAGAAACAACACAAAATAAAATACCCACTTTGCAGCTTGCGGTGGTCGTAGGGAAAGAGGGTCTCTCTGGTGTTCCCTCTGCGTCCCCCTGAATCGTTCCTCTGCTTCCGAGGCCTGTGGCGACCTGGACTTGGGCTCTTGCAGTTAGATGCCCACATCGGGACCCACAGGGAAGTCCCAGAACTGCCTGGTGCTGAACAATAGGATGCTGATTTAAAATCCTTTTATATGTTTGTTTAATTTTTAAAAAAATACATTTTTATTTAAAGTATGACAAATAGTAGTACATCTGTCTCCTTTTTCGTTCCCTACTGACCTCCCCCTGGCCTTCCCCACCCCCCAGTACATGCCCTCACCTGCCTCCCCCTCCCCCCATGTCCTGTATCCATTGGTTATGCTTACACACATGCATACAACCTTCCCTGCCTTTCTGCTGTAGTTTGACAGTCTGTTCACTGCTTCTTTGCCTCTGTATCTGCCCCCCCACCCCCATTCTTGTCTTTAAAAACGTCTTGCCTCTGCAGGCTAGAAGTAAACTTATAAGAGCAAGAAAATGTTTGCGTCCCAATTTCAATGTCCAATAGTTGTGAGTCCCAGTGTCCATGTCAAACAGCTCCTTATGTGCACACATCAGCCATGGTCTCTGGATGGCGGACACAGGGTGGCAATGCCGGTCCGACCCTCTCTGCTTTGGTCCTGGGCATCCTGCAGCGACGCCCAGCTGCTGACTGCTCGCATGGCGAGGCGTCGTCAGCGTCTTCCGTCTCTGGGCTGTTGTGATTCTCTTCTTGTGCTCGGCTGTCCCTCTCCCTGCCCTTTCAGAGTCCCTGCCCTCCTCTTCCTGAATGAGGCTTGGGGCATTGCCAGGCCTAACGCTACTCACTAGCTGTAACCAGCGTGAGGTAAGATGCACTGAGATAGAGGAAAACCAGGGCAGATGGATGGCAGCCAGGCCCTGCTACGCTTCAGTCTGCACAGAGCATGGGCCCTGGAGCGGGGCCTGCTGGGGGCTCACGGGCCTTTGCCTCGGGGAGCCTGTGTTTCCGCCAGAAAGCCAGCGGCCGGAAGGGAGAGGGGGCCAGGGCGGCCCACCTGGACAGGTGGCTCCTGAGAGAATTCACCGGAGGCCGAGCAGCAGGTCAGCCGGGCTACATGAGGAAGTTCCGAGTTGATTTTCAAGAAGAGTGGGCCATTAGATCAGCTGTTACTGTTTTCCGGTGTGGAGGGTGTTAGGTTGAAACCAGGATGCTGATGGGAGTGCCTTCTCTTCTGCGATCTGCTGCCACGCTCCGTGGTGGGTGGCAGGAGTCACTTCCTTGCGGGTGCAGGACTGAGGTTCCCCATTCCCTGCTCGCCGTCAGCCGGAGGCTGCTCTCAGCTCCTCGCCCTGCGGCCCCCGCCGGCTCTTCACAACGTGGCGTTGCTTCTTCCAGGCGAGGCAGAGCGCGTCTTCCTGACTCTCCCTCTCCTACCAGCCAGAGGGAAAAACTCCCCCACTTTTACAGACTCCTGTGTTCGTGAGGTCACCCCCTCACACTCCTCCCTTTCCTAAGATTGATCAATCCGGGTCCTTCATGACCTCCAGGTCAGAGTCTGCGTGGATGTCTGGGAGTGTGTGTGCACAGGGGCCGGCGTACCGTCTCTAAAAGTTGCTTTCTTTTATCTCCGCTCTGAGGCCCCCGCTCTGACCGGCGAGGCCCGGCTTCTCTGCCTTCGGAAGAGTTATGGTCTTAGCGCTTATCGGCCCGCAGGGCTGCGTCAGAGCACAGCACTCAGAGCTGGAGAAGTTGGCAGAAACGGGGTGCGGTTTCTCTGCGACCAGGAGAGAGAGTGCCAGCGGCAACTCAGGGCCACGCAGAGGGTGCCCATCTGCTGTGGGCACAGCCTGCTTCCAGGCCAGCTTCTTTAAAAAACATTTTTTTAATAATTGATTTCAGAAAGAGGAAAGGATGGGGAGAGAGAGAGAAACATCAATGACAAGAGAGAGGCATTGATTGGCTGCCTCCTGCACGCTCCCCACTGAGGATGGAGCCCGCGACCTGGGCGTGTGCCCTGACCAGGAATCCAACCATGACCTCCTGGTTCACAGGTCGACGCTCAACCACTGAGCCACACCGGCCAGGCTGGTGCAGCTTCTTCCAGCCAGTGCTGCCCCAGGGCGGGCTCTGCCTGGGCTCAGAGGAAGAAGTGAGGGAGGAGGGTTTGGTACTGCTGAGCGTTCTCATCCACAGGACTCCATGAGGAGATGCTCTGCTTGTGTTTGGCCATGAACGCGGTACAGGCCTTTAGACTTCCGGGTCAGGGCCTGGGTATGGCATCATGCTCTTCAGAGCCCCTGGGGGGGGGGGCAGTTTTCAAAAGAAGAAAAAGGAAACCACATCCAGAGCAAAACCATTAGGATCCAACTCTTCCAGGAGCTTCATCGGCTCCTTGGTTATTATTCACTTTTCTTCAGAAAGTTCACTGCCTTTAAACTCTTCAAATTATTATTATTTTTTAAAATATATTTTGTTGATTTTTTTACAGAGACAAGGGAGGGGGGTTAGAGTTACAAACATCGATGAGAGAAAGACATCGGTCAGCTGCCTTTTGCACGCCCCGCACTGGGGATGTGCCCACAACCGAGATACATGCCCTTGACCAGAATCGAACCTGGGACCCTTCAGTCTGCAGGCCAATGCTCTATCCACTGAGCCACACCGGTTTCGGCTCTTCAAATTATTTTATAATACCCTCCCCCCACTCTTCCCCCCTCCCCCCCCAAGTCATACCACAGACCCTGTGGTGGCGAAGAAATTTCCGCATAGAAAACCTAGCTGTCATTGTTACGGTCATGGACACTCCAGTGATGGCCATGGAATTAGCACCTGGATTTCTAATCTGCCTATTAGTCCCGTTTCTGGCACGTTAGACTACATCAGGGCCTGATAATGATTGGTTCTACTGGCGCGGTAAGTGCTATTGGTGGGGGTTATTAAGAATTAGTGACAGGATAAAGGAAGCGGATCAGTGTACCAAACGGTCATTTAGTGCCTCTGCTCTGTGCCCCGGCACCCAGTGTTTTCTCTGATGCAGCCATCAGCCCCAAGGCAGAGGGAGGGTCCTCTTCCCTTCCCGTGCGGATGATGGTTTCCAGAGAGACGGAAGAGCGAGGCCTCAGCAATGGAGGAGATGGCAGAGCTGGGATTCGATCTCAGGACTGGAGCCCCGGTTCGTTCTGCCTCTGGGCGTGTGCCTGCCGGTATCACGGCCTGAGAACAGCGGTGCTAGGCAGAGCCGGGAGATGATGCTGCAGCCGGGATCCTAGCCCTGGAACCGCCGGTGGGGTCTGGACTTGACACGGCCAGGGACAAGTGTGGACCCGGGCAGGTCACTTTGCCAGCGTCTCTGAGCCTCAGTCTCTCTGTCTGGAAGACAAAGTAATAGGATTAAGTGATTCCCATTGGTGACTATTGATGGGAAAGTCTGGCTCCCTTACATTTATGTTATTTGTCTTTACTTTTTTCAATGTATTTTTTATTGATTGATTTTTTTACAGAGAGGAAGGGAGAGGAATAGAGAGTTAGAAACATCGATGAGAGAGAAACATCTATCAGCTGCCTCCTGCACACCCCCTACTGGGATGGAGCCCACCCCTGGCAGGAGGCAGGTCCTCCCAGCGACATTTATACTTAGACGGTGATGCCATCAGCACATTGTCTGGAAGTCGTGGCTGACGGTGTCGTGGTGAGAAACGTGTGCAGATTTACTAGCGGTCACGTGATTAGCCAGCGGGAGGTGAGAACCTAAAACTGTAAAAGCCCAGATGTTTATCGCTGCCCCCATGCCATTGGTCGGCTGTCCTCGCCCGGTGTTTGCGATAATGGGAGGGTGATCTCTGACGCCTGACTTGAGACAAGGGACTGCTTCCGCTGGCCCTGGGACCCCCCTGGCACACCTGGGAGGGGCACCTGTGTTGGAGGAGCTGATGGGGGAGAAGGAATCTGTGACTCGTTTACTCAGATCTCTCCGGGATTCTGGCCGGGACAGGCCCGGTGCTGGGTGCAGGGGTGAAGGTGAGTGAGACCCACTCCCTGCCCCGCAGGGAGGACAGGGCTCAGGCCTCCAGCGGCCGCCCCTGCTCTCCAGGGGAGGGCCAAGCAGGTCAGCACTCAGTGGTCCCTGAGAAGGCAGGCTCCGAGGCCGTCACCCTGCGCCTCAGTGAGAGGGTGCCAAGCAGGCCCTCCACCTGCACCCCAGAGACGCTGCCAGGGTGGCGGAGTGCTTCCCCCCTGAATGGAAAGATGGGGCTCTGGGGCCTCGGACGGGAGGGATCTGGAGGCACTAATAGGACTGAACATCCCCCGAGGCACCGAGGCGCTGTGGCTGGAGACGGTGATTGTCAGGATGGAAATGAGCGGGAGCTCAGAGCCCCTGAGGGGAAGCAGGGCACGGGAAGACAGACACCTTCCCAGTGACCATTCAGGGCAGTGCGTGTGCGTGTGTGTGTGTGTGCATGCACATGTGGGTGTCTCTCTGGGCACATGCATATGAAGATGCATGTGTGTTTGCCTATGAAGATGCATGTTAATTATCTGTGTATGTTTTTGAATGTGTGCATGCTGATGCACGTGTGTCTGTGCTCATCTGAGTGCTGTGTTCATGTGTGTGTCTTGTGTGTGCATGTCTGCATGTGTGTGTGTGTTCCCAGAAGGGAGCCCAGCAGAAAATGTTCTGTTGATGCTCCAGGTACATGCCAGTGTGCTCTTAGTCTAGGAAGCATAGAACTGGGAAAATGGCGAATGGATGTGACCAGAACTCATAAGAATAGAAGCAATGCAAATTTTGAAATTTGCAAATTAACGAGATTGTTGATGTTTAAGGATTCCAAAAATCATTGACAAAACCGATCGTTCTAACCACTGAGGGGCACGGGGGTAGGAAGGAGCAGAGTGAGGGAAGGGGCTCCTTCCTGTTACTGTCGTGCTTTCTGTGAGGCCCCCGCGTGCCAGAGACCTGCTGCCTCTGTCTGACGCGCTCAGCGAGTCCTGCTGCAGCCGCTCTGACTCACCCTGAGGAACCTGAGGCAAAGGAAGGGGGGAAACAGCAGGCAGCGTCTCTACAGGCGTTTCTGGCTGGAGCTGGCGAACGGCAGTATATGACTCAGTGGTTTTCCCGGGTGCGGAGGCCGGACGCTGGCCCGGCCCGAGGGCACCGCATTCCCAGGGCCGGGGAGCGATGGCAGACTGTGCCGTGCACCCGGACACACAGCTGCCGGGCTGCTGTCTCTCTCCGGGATTCGGTGGCAAGGCTTCTGCTAACGTGCAGCTTCTCTGTTTGTTTCAAAAACCCACTTTAGTCCTTTTTCTTCCAGTCAAAACTCAGATACTGCATTTCAGTGGCTGGCTTGCTAATCGTGAGCATCCCATCTGAATGCACCATCTTTGTTTGTTTTGATCCAGAGTTGCTTGTTGCTGTTCCTCTGTGCAGATGCATGTGGTGGTGTGTGAATGAAAAAGAGAGCAGGGCCTCTCTGTCTGCATTTACACGGATTACACACACATACACACACACACACACACACACACACACACACACAATGTAAATCAACAGCCAGAAATGACCAAGCTTTGGGTGTCTAATTTATAAAACGGTTCCTGGCTCCGGGAAGGGCGTCTCTGTGCACCACTGAGAGGCTTCCCAAGGCCAAGAGCAGGCTCTGCAGGCCCAGGCTGCGGGCGGGCGGGCCTCTCTCAGTCCCAGCTGGAGACTCAGAGAGCCCACTAATGAACGAGACTACCACCGCTCCCCCCTCCCGATGCCCGTGCCCTGTGGACGGGTTAAAGCAGCTTCGAGTTATGTAGGACTTCATCTCTACTTGGGTGAAAACACTATATCAGGGACAGGGGTACCAGCAGCCGTGCCTGGTCGCTTGCGAAGTCCGCAAACATTCCGTGTTAAAGATGAGCTCAACATGCAATGCTGGGGTGCCTAGGCCCCCAAGGACAGAGCTGGGGAGGGACAGCGTGTGCTGGCGGAGGAGGGCTCAGATGCATAGGCCATGAGAATCCTGTTGAGGGTGTCACCGGGAAACAGGCAGGAAGCAGGGGGTGGGGGGTGGAGGGTGGGAGATGTGGGGTGGGGTGGAGGTCAGGAGGGCGCTGGTGGAGGGCAGAAGACGGCTCTTAAAGCACAGCGGCCCTGGAACTTTTGTGTCAGCAAGCATGGAGAGGAGAGCAGGTCAGACTCACAAAGGTATCCTAGGACGGCAGGCGGGGCCACCTCAGGAAGGAAGCTGAAGCTGGCACAAAGGCAGGGGTGGGTGGGTCTTAATCTTTTTATTTTTTTTAAAACATATTTTATTTAATTTTTACAGAGAGGAAGGGAGAGGGATAGAGACCTAGAAACATGGATGAGAGAGAAACATCGATCAGCTGCCTCCTGCACACCTCCTACTGGGGATATGGCCGCAACCAAGGTACATGCCCTTGACCGAAATCAAACCTGGGACCTTTCAGTTCGCAGGCCGACGCTCTATCTACTGAGCCACACCGGTTTGGGCATTAATCTTACTGACAGCCAGCAAAGCTGTGCACAGCTCGTCGTGGCCATCCAGGCTGAGGAAGCGTGCCCTAAGAGGCTGTGGACGTCTAGCGTGGAGAGAGCCATTCGTGTAAAATCCCCAGTGCAGACCGGGAGCACATGGGGATTGGTATGATGAGTTGGTCAATTGTTTCTGCTTTAGTATTTTTACTCATGAAGACTCAACATTTTAACCAGCCTCGGGGTTTTCTAGAAAGCTTAAATCCAAATAAGAAAGCTTAAATCCAAATAAGCAAGCTCCCAATAGCATCTCTATATATCAAAGCCTAAGCCACCAAACCACTAGTTGACCAGTTGCTATGACGCACACTGACCACCAGGGGACAGATGCTCAGTGCACAGGGTCAGGCTCCCTCCTGTCTGGATCAGGCCTGTGGGGCTTGGGAGACACTGGCTCTCTGGCATCCCCTGAGGGGTCCTGGGCTGCAAGAAAGTGCAGGCCAGGCCGAGGGACCCCACCTGGACACGAATCCGTGCACCAAGCCTCTAGTTGAATATAAGAAAGATCTCATTCAGGACCTTGTTTCATGTATCTTTACTTACTAAGTGTTTTGACTGGAGCCTGCCATTTTTTTTTTTCTTCAAAGCTCACCAAAGCGCTTACACAAGCTAGTCCACTCCACAGTCCTCCAGTTACCATTGTCCTCGTCGGGTTGAAACACCCTAGTTATTACACATGCCAGGGTTTCCTCTCCCATCCCACCCAGCCCAACCGAACCCTCTGGGAATTTTTTTTTTTAAATACATTTTATTGATTTTTTACAGAGAGGAAGGGAGAGAGATAGAAAGTCAGAAACATCGATAAGAGACATCGATCAGCCGCCTCCTGCACGGCCCCACCAGAATTGAACCTGGGACCTTTCAGTCCACAAGCCGATGCTCTATCCACTGAGCCAAACCGGTCTCGGCCCTCTGGAAATCTTGATAACTCTGACACTGCTTCCAGTCCAGGCTTGACACCGGTTTGCAGATCTGAGCCAATTCTCAGAGCCAGCCTGGGTGACTGAGGTGGAAGCAGCATCCCCTGAGGAAGAGCCCTACCATGTTATTGCAAATACGCACTCATTTCCCCATTCTTCCCGAAAAATGACCATCGGACGTTTATTTTAGAAGAGGAAAACCTTAGAAAACTTCTGCTTTCAGGTACAAAATTGGACCTGAAATTCAAAACCAGTGAACTCAGTGCTCAGTGCTCAGGGTCAGCTAAACAGGAGTTGTGCTAGAGTAATTAGAACCCTCCGGTCTGGAGGTGAAGTCCAGGCAGGAGTCTCTCTAATACTGGACGGTTGGGTTCATGGATCCACCCTGTGGTTATTTGTTCCATTTCTGACCGCAGCGTGGTGGGGGTGCACTTAGCAGCTGGCAGAGCCCTCATGCTGGCTCCCTAATGATGGAGGCAGGGCCGTTACTGTAGAGAAGGCCAAGTGCAAGCCCCAAAACTGTCCTTCTGCTCCCTCCACCTTAGCTCCGCCAAGAGAGGAGATTACACCCTACGAGGAACTGCGGAGGTTAGAGCCACCATAAAGGATACAGAAACAACAGTTCCTCTCTGCTCTTACTCATTTTAATTGTAAGACCTCCACAAAACCTTGATGGGTGGTAATGCATGACGGTGGATTGTCATCAACTTTATCAAATAATAGTCTGAATTGCAGCTGTTGTGTTGGATACGGAGTCTTTGTGAGAACGGTCTCTGGCATTACAAATGTGACTACTGATGTCGCATTTCCCCTCCTCTCAATAGAGAAAATCCAGAGCAGTTCTACTGTGTGGTAAGGGCATCAGCGATCTGGCCCCAGAGCTCCTGAATCCCTTTGTTCTTTGTCCCTCTGTACTTCTCATGGACCCGTGTCCACTTGATATTCTGAAGAAGAGTACAACATAGGACATTGGGCTACCATATTGATGACAACATGCCAATTAAACTTGACAGATACCATATATTCCCTAGTAAGACACGTGTGGGCCAGAAAGTGGGAAAATAACATCATGGAGATTCAAGGATCTGCTGTGAAGCCCAGTGGTCCAGGAATATCGCCCTTCCCTCTGAGGGAATGGACTCACTGTTGTCTGGTGGCTCTTACCAACAAGGAGACATAGCCCTTGGTGAGATTTATTTTCTCATTTGGAAGGCTGCCTATACTTGTGCTTAGAGTTACTGTTATCAACTTAGGGGAGGCTGATGCTTGCGATGAGGACTAAGTAAGAGAGGACTCTGCATCCAGTCCTTGTGGCCAGAGATCTGACACTGTGGATAGTCTCTGTGTAGTCAGAAGAGGAGGCAAGTCAAGCACAGATGCCTGGGACCCTTGGGCAACAGAAGTTGGCCATGGCTTGTGGGTCGGAGAACTACTTTCCATTGGAGAAAGCAGCGTCAGGCATGCTACGAGGCTCTGCATAGAGAGAATGTCTCATCCTTGGGCATAAAGTTATTATGTGACCGGGACTTCCCATCAGAAGCTGGTTATTATTACATCTACCAAGTCCTTGGACTTGGCACTCTTTCCTGAGTCTCTGTTGTCAGCCCTCTACTCTTATTCCTTGGGATCAGTTTTCACAATAATGCAAACTTTTGTGTTAGGTCAATATGGCGGATCCACGCAAACTAAGACAATAGACGTCCCCTAATTTCACCTTTTTCTGTTGTGTCACCCTCATGAAGTGTGGGAGTGGGCATGCATTTTATGGTTTTACAGACGCTGGTCGTCACTGGTTCAGGTTCTTCTGCTCTGGCTGTGGATTTTACTCTCTTCCCCTGCATTTTCCTTTGCCCTTCGTGCTCTGGTCTTTCCCCCCCTGTCCTAGATTCTTTTTCCTTCCAAGATGGCTTTTCTCTTTCCACTTCCCCAAATGCTGGGCTCTGATAGCTGTGTAAAAAGTGGAACCATTTGTGAAGGCATAAATGGTGTGAAATACTCAGGCTTTCCCTTAATTTTCCACTCTGAGAAGTTACCGGAAACTGTGCAAACATTTGAAAAGGAAAAAATCATTTGTGGTATATCTGGAGTATTTCAGAATTTAATAATGTATAATATTTGAATAATCATATAGACCCTGTGGCAATTCTAATTTAAGTAACCAGCTTACCCATGTTGCAGTGTAATTACTTAAATTTTAGAGACAGCCCGATTCTCTATAAATAAGTGTGCTGAATTGATTATTCAGGAAGATTTTATTTTATTCTAGATGGGTTTGCATTTGTTCTAAATCAGTGAGTAGCAATTCGAAAGACCTACCACTTGATTTCCAGTAGCAATCAGAACTCAGGAAGCCAGAGCCATGCTTTCCATGTAGCCCCTGGCTCTGATTAATAAGTTAATGGTATTATTTAAATAGTATGTCAGAGAGAGAAGAGCGTATTTCCCCATTCCCCCTTTAGCTGTATATACATATCCACGGCATGTGCAATGGTGTGTGTGTTGGAATCAATCTCATCCAATTAATGCCCCTTCGATAGCGACTTTCAAGTGATGAGTACCAGAGTGTTACAAATGGCTAAAATCAATGCTAAACACTCTATAGCAATGAATGTAAGTCAAATAGAGCAAGCGGAGATCATACTTGAACTATAAAATTGGTAAAAAGTCTCTCAAAATGAGCCCCAAGGATACAACTCCAAGAGAAAGGTGAGTGGAAAGATCTGATCTCAGAGGTTTTGTAAATGGGCAGAGTTGTATGTGCATCATACCAGTGGACTTTAAGACATGTCATCAAATAGAAAACTTGAGATTCAGCATTTTTTCCATGCCGGCATGTTCATTGAAAACAAAATATAAAAAGTTATTAATTAAAACACTTTAACACTCTGACAAAAAGCCCAGCGACCAAATGGTGGAATCCCCAGGGGCAGGGCCACTGGCCAACCACCCGCACCCCTGCCTCTGGCTAGCCACCTCCCAAGGTTCCTTCTCCCAGGCAAGCCTCCTGATAGACCTCCATCACCGGCCAGGCCAAAGGAACCCATCTGTGCACAAATCCAGGCACTGGGCCTGTAGTTCCTATATAATAAAAGAGTGATATGCAAATTGACTGTCACTCCAAGACACAGGATGGCTGCCCCCATGTAGACACAAGATGGCCTGCAGTGAAGGGCAGTTGGGGGGGAACCAGGCCTGCAGGGAAGGCACTTAGGGAAGACCAGGCCAGCAGGGAGGGCAGTTAGGGGTGACTGGGCCAGCAGAGGGCAGTTGCAGGAGACCAGGTCTGTAGGGGGGGGGCAGCGGTG
>PVJN01051733.1:0-14356 GCA_004026805.1 Lasiurus borealis
AAAGAAATAGAGAATGAATAAACTCAATGTATCATACTTCACAAAAAATAAAGGATGAAAAAGAGATTTTAAAAATTGGTGAAAAAAATAAAAAGGATTTAAAAAATGACATAAAGACAAGATAAGCAGAGAAGATCCGACATACATAAAAGAAACCCAGAAGACAAAAAAAAAAAAAAAAGAAAGAAAGGAAGAAAAACAACTGAATTGGGAAAAAAAATACTAAAAACTGTAATTCAAGATAACTTTGATAATTTTTTAAAAGGACTTGAAATTATATATTGAAAGGGCATTCCATTTACCTAGGAAAACGGATTGAGAAGAAACAACACTTTATTAAAATTACTGTATTATAAAGATAAAATATCATATGTTGGGCATGCAAATAAAAAACTAAAGTCCTTATAAGGGAAAGAAAAACTGTCTTCAGACTTTTTGGCAATGTACTTATGCTAGAAGATGATGGAGACAATTTAAGGCATTCAACACAAGAAAATGAGCCATGTGTCTTACTACCAGAAAAAATGGATTTTCAAGTATAATAGTCACTGATAAACTTATGAACATGTAAGAACTCCTGGAATAATGTTCCCATAAGTCAGTCCTTCCTGAGAAATCAATTGGAGTAGTTCTCAAAGTGTGGTCCCTGTGTTTCTTTTAGAAATCTATGAAGTTACAACAAATTTCATAATAATACTAAGACATTATTTGCCTTATTGATAATAGGGAAGTAATAGACAACCACCCCAAAAAGAGAGGACTAAGAATATTACATAAAATTTTTAATAAAAAGAGATTAAAATATATAAACCTTTCTAAATACCAGAAAGTATATGGAAACAGAATCAAAGCAAATAAAACAGTTGCTTGTTTTTAATACCATATCAGAATAAACAATGGAACAATAAACTTAAAAATTTTAGTGGTTATCTACAGGGTAAAAAGGACAAGGAAGGATAGAAGCTAAACTTCTTTGAGTCACATTGGCCAGGCTCGGTAATCATTTGATAATAGAAGAGCTAGTATTATTTTTCTGAAACTGGCATGTGTGTTATGGGAAAAAGTGAGCAAGGATTGCATGATATTATTAAATTCCTGGTATCACTGTGCACTAGGGTTTTCAGCATGGGGTCGAGTAGGCAGACATAAAAAAATTAAGTAGAGAACCCGGTAGTCATGAATTTGAATGGGGCACATCAGTATGGACTCATGATGAATTTCATATTACAAAACAACTCATTCCCTAGCTCTGTCTACTGAAAAGACAGATCTAGGATCTATAATGACCTCTAGGCTCCAGATTGTGGCTTTGAAAGGCCCTTTCCATAGATAAGAAGAGTGGAAATTTGAACCCTGACTGGATAGCTAATGATTTTAGGAGGAGCTGAGATTGGTATTGTGATTATGTTTTCCAGAGAACTGTCTGTATGTTTTAGAGAGCCATACTGAAATACTGGCTAGAAAGTGCTGTCATGTCTGGGATTTGAGTCAGGGACTTGTTGGGTGCTGTGAGTTGGGTGGGGGTGTGGATCACGCAGAATTGGCCATGAGTCGGCAATCTTGGAGTTGTGAGGTGGGTCATGGGGGTTCACTGTACTTTTTCTGTCTGCTTTGCACATGTTTGAAATTTTGCCTGGTACAATTTGAAGAAAAACGCTACTAATAAAATCCTGGCCTCCAATCCTTTACCCCTAACCAGTGAACTGAAGACCTTCCAGGAAGGTTAAATGGGAATTGAAAAAGAGAAGGCAAAGACAGCACAGGGGGAACGTTAAGCGGTGGTTGTTCTAATGGCTGTTTCTTTCAGAAACACATCTTAATTTCAGTGATGGGCTGTAACTGATCTCGTGTGAAGACTCAAATTTCTCCTTCGATAATGACTCATTTTTGGGTGCTATGTGCCAGGGACTTTGCTGAGTGCTTTCTATATATAATTTTATTTAACCTTCCAAGTTTCATCATCATCACCCCACTTTATACATGAAGACAAGGTTTCAGGTCACCACATTGGAAGGTGGCAGATTCCGGATTTGAAACCAGGCCTGTGTTAACACCTAAAGGCAGTGCTGCTAACGTGTACACTCCATCCCCTCTCCTAGGAACCTCGTCGCCCGTGAAACAGGAAACGACCAAGTGGAAACACACACTGGACTTTATAAATCGGAATTTTTTTTTTTTTTGAAGATGTGTGCAGCCAAGGAGGGCTTATGACAGTGAGCGAGGGGCAGCCTACGACAAAAGGGCCTATGATGGGCCAAGTACAGTAGGGACCGAAGCCTCGCCCATGGGAGGGATGAGGGTGCCGGGCGAGGGTCTGAGAGCCCCATGGAGGACACTGCACTCCTGAGCGAGGCAGGCAGCCGCCCAGGAGGCCCGCGTGTGTGTGAATGGAGCCGAGTGTTAGATAATCAAATAAAATGTAGAGCAAAGGTCACCTACGCGTGTTTAATAACATGCTTTCTCACTACTGAGTTACACAATTCAGCTTGAGTGGTTGCCTCTTGGCATGTGTGGCTGTAATTAACGCCACTTTTTCCTCGGCCAAACAAAACATTTCTGGCAGAGCGAGACACGGGGCCGGGCTGGCGCTCGGCGGTAACTGGTTAGAGCGTCCTGCTGCTCCCGCCTCTGAGCCTCTTGTGACCGGCACGCTCGTGACTCCCATCCTCCCCCCTTCCCTGCCCCCTCCCCTCCCAGGAGGCTCCTCAGACTCCCTGAGGCGGTCCTGCCCCAGCCTGTCCTTCACACAATGACAGGTCACCTCCCTAGCAGACCAGCTGCTCATGGGGCCATGGCACCCAAGCAAACACCTCCTGGCACCTGGGTCAACACCGCTGGCTGTAGAAACCCAAATGTAAGAAACTGACCACGCAGGGGACGCCACTCTCAGTGGACCAACATGGTAAATCACTCCCAACGCCCTCTCCCTCTCCCGGCTGGAGAGCCTCCCGTCCTGACGAGAGGACAGCAGGGCACCTCTCGGTCCTCTCGGGGCCTCTGAGGCCCTCTGGGCACGCAGGCGTCATCCGAGGAGGAGGACAAGGCAGGAAATAGAGACAATGGAGAAAGGGCACAGGAAAGACATTTTTAAGGGCAGCTGGAAAAGGGCAGAGAAGGGAGGCAGAAAGGAAGCAGAGGGAGCTCGGAGGAGGAGTGTTGGCGCCCACACTGAAGGGTGGCAGGCAAGGGGAATAACAGAGGGTAGGGGCGGGGGCACCTTGGGATGTCCTGCTGCAGGACAGGCAGGTGAGAGGTCAGCAGGGTGGGTGCTCTCTACCTTATGACCCTTTAGAGTCTGCTCCTAATCCACCTTCTCTTAGCCTCTGGCTCAGCTCTTTCCTTGTCTTGTAATTTTCTCCCTGACAGTATCTGTCCTACACATGCTAAAATATCACCAGTTTAATCAGAGACAAAGGCCAAAAGGAGTCAGCAAAGCATCGAAAGCAGCATTTTGTGCTCGATACGTGGCGACATGCAGATTAAGGATAATGTGGTCCCCGTATGAGAGCAGCTGGGTGCCCTCGGGGTTTGGCTTGAGGAGTAACAATGACAGTGGGACATCTGTGGTGAGTGAAACATCACTTATGGACACGACTTCCCTCAGAAACTGAAGCCGGCTCACTCAGCCCACAGCCAGGTGCATCACGACGCCGACAGGTACCTGAGCATGCCCCCGGCTCTGCCCGTGGCCGTGGATTGCTAAAGACCCACTCATAGCTAACGACGGTGTCTCTAAGCATTCAAGATGAAGGATGCGAGTACAAAATAGAATGAGACTATTTAAAGCTGCTGGCCACGTTCACAAAAACATTACCATACCGAACTGGCTCAGCTTCCAGCTCATCAGGGACACGGTGTCCCTGAGCAGAGCTCGAACTCCCGGCAGGAGATGTCCACCACCGTCCCAGGCATTTTCCATGGGCGTGTCTCAGGCCGAGGTGAACCGAGACCCGCGCGTGAGGCCCACCTGTCTCCCCGGAGACCTGCAGCCGCTGGCCGTTGCAGAAGGAGCCCCGGCCCCGCCGGCCCGTGTACAGCCGCTCCTCTGTGCAGTGGTAGATCACTCCAAACTCAAGCTGCGGGCAGGCAGGACAGAAAACAAGCTCACTTAATGCAGACCGAAAACAGCACAGCAACTCCCAGGCAAGAAGGCGTTCTCCGTGTGCTGACGAATGCCAGACCATGTGCTGGAAACTCCTTCCCAAAAGGGAGTTAAAAAGCAGCACCTAGATTCAAAACTAGGCCTGCAGGGAAGCAAGCTTTTTAAAAAAAAATTGCTACATTTAAAAATGTACTGCCCTAGCCGGTTTGGCTCAGTGGATAAAGCCTCCGGCCTGCAGACTGAAGGGTCCCAGGTTCAATTCTGTCAAGGGCACGTGTGGGCTTGATCTTCAGTAGAGTACATACAGGAGGCAGCCAATCAATGATTCACTCTCCTCAGTGATGTTTCTATTTCTTTCTCCTTCTTCCTTCCTCTCTAAGATAAATCAACAAACAAACTAACTAACTAACTAACTAACTAAAAGAACTATATTAAACTTAACACCATAATGAAGCATTAGTAACGGAAAGTTATTGAAAAAGCTGAATTCTTCAGAAAGGCTTTTGTTCTCCCCCGGGGATGATGGGAGGTTACTTGTGACTCTAATCAAACCACAAGTAAGCCTCAAAACTGCTGATGTGCGAAGAAAACAGAATGAGGAATGCATCTGTAACGCCAACAGTATCACAGAACCCAAGGGCGGTCCCAGGAAGGCAGACCTGCCTCACCAGGGGGCTAGTCCCTGAGCGGCGAGTGCCAGCCGCCAACCAGTAATTCTCTCTCAGTCCAGTGGCCAGGGCCTCCCAATCAGGGCGGTAAAAAGAAGAGGCATGAACAGATGCTACCTGACACCACGTGCTCGGTGCCTTTCCTCTACTGACTTCTCCCAGTCGGGGTTAACAGCGCAGATGTGCTTGCGGGGGGTGAGGTGAGCCACGCATTCCTCTTAGGCAAATGAAGAGAGATGCAGGCCAAAGGCCCCAGGACCCCGGGCCGGGCCGTCTGGCCTGCCTGCCGGGGCTCACCAACCTGCAGGGATGGGGTTGTTGCTGGGAGGATGGTTCAGCCAGCGCTTACTGAGGGCTCCAGCCTTCCAGCAATCCTTACCATGCTCCCTGCTCCACTACCCTGCCTTTAAAGGGCTCCCCAAATTCAGGTCAGTCCTAGAACTGGGATGGACTTGGGGGGCCTGTGGTGGGGGCCTGCACCCCTGGGGCAAACAGGGAATGGAGAGGAAGCGCGGGGAGTGGGGAGGGGGGAGACGCTCCCCTTGCCCAGGGCCCTCCACTACAAGCCCAGACCACCTGGATGCCGTCACACACGCCAGACCCATCACGAGGTGTGGGCCTCGCCAGTGGCAACCTGGCCAGCACGAAGCACCTTGCTCTCCCTCAGGTATGGACCGGCGGCCATGAGCACCACCCCGGGGTGACTGCTCAATGTCCTACCACTCGGTTCAGTGGCCACATTCAGTGGAGACAAATGAGCAATTAACTCCTCACCCAAAGGTCAATATTGAAAATCTTGCTTAGCTTCAACTTAATTACTTTTTAAATATATATATATATTTTATTGATTTTTTACAGAGAGGAAGGGAGAGGGATAGAGAATTAGAAACATCGATGAGAGACATCGATCAGCCGCCTCTTGCACGCCCCCTACTGGGGATGTGCCCGCAACCAGGATACATGCCCCCGAATGGAATCCAACCTGGGACCCCTCAGTCCAGAGACTGATGCTCTATCCACTGAGCCAAACCGGTTTCGGCCTTAAGCACTTTTACATGGTGTCAAATTCTCTAGGGAAGCCATGCTAACACAGAGGATTAAGATGAAAAAAATAAAAATAAAAAATGGTGTTCTAAAGTAGAGCTGCTTTTGAAAAACACCGAACCCCGGTCTTATTTAAACCTGACTGTAGTGACTACAAAGAAAATAAGGCTTTTCTGAGTGTCACTGCTTAAACTCATTGATACAGTCGAAGCCTTGATCCCACGCCTCGGATGGTGCTTGCCCCCGGGGTCTCTGGGAACCCTGAAACAGCCACGTTCTCACACTGACAGCGAGAGGAAGATAAAGGAGAATTAATGGAATATTGGGATTAAAAATGTCCTCCCAAAATAGGAGTTCTTTCTGTGTGTGTCTCAATCACACGCCCCAGGGGTCACTGGGAGACCAACTCGGACAGCTTGCTCCGTGCCTCCCCTTCACGGTCACATCGGAAAGAAGACCACAGTGAAAACAGGGTCGGCCACCGAGCCCAAGCTGCACACCTCACGGTGGCTTGGTTCGCTTGTGTTCTCAGATCGGAAAAACACGTGCTTGGGTTTACTGGTCGCGACTGAGGCTCGGGACCAAGACAGACACACAGGAGTGCGGAGGTCGGAACCAACAAGGAAGAGGACTGAAGGAAACCTGAGCTGGAGCTGGGGGAAGGGCCCGAGGGGCGGGGGCCGGGCCTTCTGGGTTCACGCACCTCTTGGTTCACAGCAAATCCGATGCTGACCGCCACGGTGGGAAATCTGCGAAGGAAACAGAGTGGCTTACCCTCTAAGACGCGATGGCCTCTTGCGGACCAGCGTGCAGCCCCTAGGAGCCTCTGTGCGGCTGCGCAGCGTGGCCACGTCGAGGCACAGAAGGGCCTTTCTAGGCCGCGGGCGGGTCTGTTCTTTTAAAAGCTGCTTCCCACCATTTCAATAACGGCTCCCAAGACAGACAGGCTTAGCCCACCTGTGTGGTAAGACAGCTGACCCTGAGGGCAAGCAGTCTCCTGAGACATGTCAAACTGAGGGAATCCAACAAGGACCAGGGACCCGAGGGAGAGGGAGCGTGATCACTACCTGTCTGGTTCTCGGAGACCTAAAGGGACCGCCGAGACCTCCAAAAGTCCAGATCCTGCCCCAGGTGGCGTGAGGAGGCCCCTGCGGAGGCACCATCACAGGCCCCGGCCACAGCCTCCCCCCAGACAGAGGTTGGCTCTGGGTGACGACAGCCCTCCTCACCCCATCTCTCCTGCGCGCCCCCAAGCAGGCGGGCTCACAGTGGTGGAAGGCTGGCTCTGACGGTGCAGTTTGCCTGTGGTTTCATTTTGTGATTTTGTTGTTGCTGCTCCGTGTCTTTAAAATAATCTCTCCTTTATGTGGAGATCATCAGAGCTTAACAACAAGTAGGAACAAGGAAAGGCTGGGTACAGCTAATCCACACGAAACCAGTCCTTCACGAATCCGGGCTCTGCCTGCCGGGGCGGGGGCCAAGCGACGCTGTCATTGGTGGCCGGCTCCCCGAGCAGCCTCCGTTGCCACTCTCCGAGAAGTCTCTCCTGGCGCTTTAGTCGCCTCACTGCCACGGCTGGACACAGGGACAACAGGTCCTGTAGGACCTGCAGAGGCCCGAGGCTGCGGGGGTCTTCCGGCCGGAGACGTGGCCGCGCTGTGGCCCTCGGAGCGCTGGAACCATCGGGGTCAGCACCGCCGCTTATCCTCAGATGATGTTCTCCACGTTGTCGCTCTAGGCCCGTTCCCCTTGGCCTTGGCCCTGTGGACGTGTGGCCTTTACCGCACCACGAGGCTCGGCCACCCTGTCCCCACTACCGCACCCAGAATGGCGAGCAAGACAGGAGGAACCGGTGTCCGCTCAGCAAACACACATGAGCGGGGAGCCCCACGATGCCACAGCAACTCCCCAGGGGGAGTCAGGCTTTCAGTTAAAACGAGAGTCCAGTGACACTGTTGCTATCACCAGATGGCACTATTCGGTGGCCTCAAAAGGGTCAGCTGTGTGGCCATGACTGAGTGAATTCTGAAGGGAAATCACCCTTCAAAAAGGGTGCTAACATGCGACATCAGAAGCAGCTTACCGACGTACATATAAACATACGGTTCGTGGCAACACATAAGAGGACGTGACAAGAGCCAGCTCACTCTCGATCACTTTATATGAGGAAATGGAGCTTCTCTGTCATCACAAATGACAGGGGCTCTCCAAGTAAGGCCCAGGAATGCAGATCCACGGGACCTGGGCACGGGACAGGACCCGGTGCCAACCAGCAATCCGGGGCTCTGTGCGTGCTCCCACGAGAGAACCACCCTCTGTGAAACCACATCACTTTCAACGCCCTCAGTCCTGGACAAGTGGGTACAGCTCCCACACAGGACCACGTCCCTGTCACCTCCCGGGCCTTTGTGGCTCACTTCCCGCCCCTACCTCCAACGGCCCCTCTGACTTCCCTACAACCAAGCGCTCTCTGGCTGCTGTTGGTCCAGTCAGATTAGTGCCAACCAGCTTCTGAGGGTTCCTCATCCCCTTGCATGGTGACATGAAGTTTGCTCCCACTCTAGCAGCGGCTGTGGAATGCCACCATCGTGTGCCCCTGCCCACGCCTCATGCCCTGACAGCTGCTGGGTTGTACACACTTGCTTTCTAATCCTGTTTGCTTCTCCGTGAGGCCTTTTCAATTTAACCCAATATGGTAAACATAGCAGGTCGGTCCGCAAAATGAAGGGTGAAGGATTCAATTCCTGGTCAAGGGAATGTACCTGGGTTGCAGGTTTGATCCCTAACCCTGATAAGGGTCCATTCGGGAAGCAACCACTTGATTTGTCTCTCTCATCTCTCAATCTCTCTCTCTCTCTCTCTTTTCCCTTTCTCTCTCTCTCTCCTGCTCCATTCCTTCCTTCCACTCTCAAAGAAAAAAAAAATAAATCAATCAATGGAAAAATATCTTCGAGTGAGGATTAACAAAACAAAGCAAAACAATCAAGACTTGATCACCTTTTAAAATAAGACAATAAGCCTACTAGAGGTTTGCTCATATACTCCTGCCCCCAGAACTGCTGCTTTGGGAAAGACAGTCCCAGAGAAGAGGACAGTTTAGGCAGGAGAACGGGGTGACCCAAGCTTATGCTCACCTGTGCACAAAGTTGCAGGTGCCGTCAATGGGGTCGATTATCCAGGTGGGGCTGGGGGTGAGCACGCACTTGGCCCCTGCAGCCGCGGCCTCCTCAGCAATGAACCTGTGGTGGGCAGGAGCTCAGCCTGAGAAAATGCACCAAGAATGCAAGACAAAGTGCTTCAAACTGCTTCCATCCCGTCAAAGACAAGCAGACACAGCAAAGACTGCATTTGAATTTCTCTAGGTCAGACAGAGGCAGAGTCTACGACAGACCATCTGTGTGTCGATCTGTCTGTCAGTCTTCTGACTCAGCAGGATTTAGAAAACCCAAAATGACACCTTCTGGAAAAGCATCAGGGAGTATGAGTGGGCCAGGCAAGACATAAAGACAGGAATGAAGAACCCTGGGCCGCAGATCTTATAAAGCCACGCTGCCTTCACTTCAGCCTGGAGGAGAGAAGGCTGAACACAATGAGAAGGCAGCGCATGAGGAACGCTGCCTCAGACAGAGCAGGGCCCCGCTTGGGTTCTCCCGCTAGGGGTGCTGCAGCAGGGAAGACAGCCTGGCAGAACCTGAGGTGTTAAATGCTCACTTACAGCTGATAACGCCCAGGTCCTACCCAGTCTGGCTCTCCAACTGCATCCGCACCCACGGGTCTCCACCGTATGGGTGCCATGGGCGCTGACACTTCTCCCCAGAGGCCCTCTCCACTCTGGCCTCTGGCCCAAGAGCCCGGGGTGGGCTGCCCCACAAGGCACCCCTGCCCCCTGGGAACCCGAGGGAAAGGACAAGCAGGAGAGTAAGAATAGGATTACTGTGTTATCTGTCCCTTGGAGAGTCCCCCACCTGCCATCCCTGCAGCCCCCACAGGAGCACCCCAGCCTCAGGCCCATGCACCACCCTGCACCAGCTGTAGGGACCCCTGGCCCTGGCCCCCTCCTTTGTAATTAGTCCTCTATAGTCCACACCCTCCTGAAACCTCTTCACTTGAGTGGACCATCTACATTCTATTAGCACCCTGAACAAAACCACCAACATCTCAACATCAGGAGCTCCTGGTCATCTTTATTCACGTTTATATTGGCAAAAGGCACCAAGGACCCAGCTGCTCAGGCTGAAAACAAGGGAAGGCAGCCTCAGCTTTTCTCCCCCTGACCTCCCTCCTCCAGCCACCCGAACAGCATAGCGAGGGCCACCGAGCTGGTGTCCCTGCAAAGCTGGCCTTTGCTTCTACCTCCTGGTGCTGTTCTCGGGAGTGAGGAGCAAACTCTACCCAGAGCAGACAAGACAGTGCTCGGCACACAGGAGTGCTTGGTACGTGTTCCTAACTGTCACAGAGTCGGGTTCACAAGGGTGGCAGGTGCCTCTGCTCTTCACTGCCATGTAACTAGGGCCTGGCCGGTGGCAGGCACCAAGCCAACATTTGCTTTATGTGCTGAGAGGTTTTCCATTAGCATCTTGTGTCACGTCTGTGCCTGTACTAGAGGAAGAGGAGCCCTGCAGACAACACATTTTTACAAAGCAGAAAACACGAGTGACAGACAAGAGATGCCTCGTGTCCTTCTGCTGGCGTTTGGTGTGATGTCAGTCACGGTCGCCAGACAGCTGCCCAGCCCCTGATGTCAGAAGCTAAGAGGTCAGGGAGCTGGCAGGACACTGCCCCTCAGCTGCAAGGAGCTCCTAGAAGTCACTCTTCCCAGAGCTGTCCTAAGACCTGTCAGCAATGAACTTGCAGATGAGACTGCCATCATATCGTTAATAAAAAGAAAGAAATGGAGCCCTAACTGGTTTGGCTCAGTGGATAGAGTGTCAGCCTGTGGACTCAAGGATCCCAGGTTCGATTCTGATGAAGGGCATGTACCTTGGTTGCAGGCACATCCCCAGTAGGGGGTATGCAGGAGGCAGCTGATCAATGTTTGTCTCTCATTGATGTTTCTAACTCTCTATCCTTCTCCCTTCCTCTCTGCAAAAAAATCAATAAAATATATATATTTTTTTAAATGAAAGAAGAAATGGAAAGCTCTGTAACTACTCTGTGCAACCCAATAGCCAGCAGTTACCTGTAACTGTTTACATTTAAATTAAATTTTTAAAAATTAAAAAGTTAGTTCCTTAGTCTCACTAGTCACATTTCAAGTGCTCGCAAGTCACATGGGTAGAGGCTATGCCCGTGGACAGTGCAGACAGAACAAGTCTGTCTTCGCAGAAGTTCTGTGGGCAGCTTGTCCTGTCGGTAGTTTTGTGAAATAAGAACATGTGTTCTAACATCGCTTCTCAGGCGATTATAGCGCTGCTGCATGCACTGTAATTCTTCTGCTCCCGACAACTCTGGGCGACGGCTCCCATTTCATAGATTATGAAACTCATGCTCTCTATGCACACACAGTCCTCCAGCCCCTCCATCTTACAGATAAATTATGTGGAAATGCCTCAGGGTGTATGAGTGTATATATGTCATTTTCAGGTTGGTGTTTTCACCCTCTCCACCCAGCGGTCTCTTAGAGAAACCCAGGCAGGAGCAGGCAGAGCATGGAGGCTGGGAGCACTGAGACACCCGAGAAACCCGTGCCCTGAAGAGCGGCAGCCGTGCAGGAAAGCTGGCGAGCACCACCCGCCCCACAGCTGTCCATCCAGAATGCAACCAGAGGGAGTGGACACTGATTCCTCCCTTGGTCTGTTCCGTGTCCCTCCTGCTGCTGGGAGCTGTCTCCCTCCCTTATCCTCCCTCCTTGGATCCTCGGGGTCACACCATCCAGGCAGGCAAGTCCAGGTGGAAGAAATGGGCGGTGAAAGACACGAAGAGGTCAGAGGAGCCATGCCGGGCAGGCACGGCCAGGCAGTGACAGCCAAACTCGCGGTCGCAACAGAAACCCAGGTGATGCGCACAGAGAATCACTCCCCTTAGCTGATGATCAAACGTGGAATTAGCTCTGCTGGTTCGTGTGGCCAAAGCTAAGAGATTCTGTTTTCAATGTCTTCTTCTGCAGCTACATGATTTCCCCCAGAATGGCTTATGAATACATTCTTAAAGGATCCATGCTCGGCCAGTGTGGCTCTGCATCGACCTATGAACCAGGAGGTCACGGTCCAATTCCCAATTAGGGCACATGCCCAGGTTGTGGACTTGGTCCCTGGTGAGGGGCGTGCAGGAGGCAGCTGATGGATGATTTTCCTTCATTACTAATGTTTCTCTCTCTCTATTCCTCTCCCTTCCTCTCTCTGAAATCAATTACAAAAACACATAAAACATATTTAAGAAAAGGTTCCACACCCTAAAAATACACGAGGACCAAGTCGATAAAGCAGTAAGCAGACATTCCTAAGGTCAAGCTGGGGGTGGAAATGACTCGCATACAAAGGTCAATTCCCAGGGAACTGAGGAGGAATGTGATTTTTCCTCTTTTGAAATTAAACGTGATTTTCAGTGGAAAGCCGGTACTTATGAAAGTTGGAGGAGAAATTGCTGGGGGAGGAAAGGGCCTTGCAGGACTGACACCTGAAGTGCGTGTCAGAGGGCACGGCCTGCAGCACAAAGGCCACTCATGCGGCACACCCACGAGGCTGCTGAGGTCTGTCAGCTCATCAGCAAGACGTGTTGGGACTCGGCTCTGGGGTCACCCGGCAGCCTGGTTGCAGCAGCACCCACAATGCTCCTGTTAGCACAGCTTTTGACAGGAATAACTCAAACCGCCCTGACTAAGCCCTGAACTTGTTCAGGAGTTGGTTATTCATGCCCAAGAGTTCTCCTCCTCTTCCCCCAGACGCCCTGGTCACCACCCTCCCTGCTCGGTGCCTGAGGTCTGGGGCAGGGCTTCCTGGAAGCTAACAGGGGTGTGGACCGTGTCCACCCTGGAGACACTAAAAATACCTCCCAGGTATGTGGGGAGGGAGGTCAAGGTTTCATTTACTTAAACCTGATTGTCCTTGGGTGGGAAGCGCATACCACGGACGGGAGAGGACATTCTGCAGCTCTCCAGAGGGAGTGGGGACATCAATGTGGACACAGGAAAGTGAGAAAAGAAGATGTGAGACTTCATAAGAGCACGGGGACATCTACATGAAATCAGGGACACAAATAGGAAACAACAATGCAAGTGACTAACTGTGAGGAGCTCAAGGGCCATCTCGTGAGTCTACCTAAGTAAGGTACACGGGGGGAAAAGAGCAATTAGCAATTCAAAGTTAGGTGGCAAATCGGAAGGACACTTTCTGCTGCAGATTTAACTCCTTTCCTTTCTTTCTCATGGTGCTAACTGATGGCCAAGAATAATTGGGACTTCTTCCTGGCTAGTGTTTTCTCTGTGACAGGCCAGGCCACTGGGGAGCCACTTAATGTCCCTCAGTCTCATCTTCTCAGGCCCCAGCACCACAGCGGCTCTGTTCCCCGACACGTGCACCCAGCGCAAAACACAGTGGGAACACGGAGGAGAGCAAGCGTCCAGCTGGGGGTGGCTGGGAACCTCTTTTTTCCAAGTTCAGGGCTGTGCTGGGCACAGTGCAGGGCACAGGGGTCACCACGATGGTCAGACCCGCAGCCCGCCAGGGGCAGTCCACACCGGAACAGGGCAGGGCAGGGGGCTGCCGATACAGAGCAGGCCAAGCTGCTGTCCTCCTTCCTTTGCCTGGGTCAACCCTGACGAAAGGGACAAAGACAGCTGCACACACCTATGGCTCAGTGACGCTACTGAATATTTTCACAGCTGCACACCTAGGCTCTAATGCAGGGTTTAAGCACGCAGCAGGGCAGGCTGGATGGGGACTGTGGCTCTCAGCCTTGGTGCTGGGTTGCTTCTGTCATTACCCCCCGCATGGCAGCATTAGTGCAGGAGCCGCAACACTGACCTTGGAGGGTCCTTCACTCCGAGGTGAGGAGTCCCGGTGACTGTCAAAGCTGGAGGCGGAAGCAAGTTTAAACCTTTCTCATCCTTGATTCAGTCTACGCCTGACGTTCAGGTCAGGGACCCAGACTTCAATTTCATGAATGAGTAAAATGAAATAATAAACTAGGGAGCCTACCGCAGGTTGTTAACACAAAACAGTTGCAATCTTTCTTTAATATTGTTTCATGAAGACTAAAAGGAGGAAGGACATACGTTCAGAAAGAAAGAATGTCCTTCCTAAAAAAGGCTGATGGGCACCCCTCTGCTAACATGTTTAAGGGATATATTGAAATACTGTGAATGCAGAAAAACTACAACGCACTGTTTTATTTTATGACAGGAACGCAATTTCTCCCATCATAAATCTGTCTAGGATCCAAGACATAATGAAGTGCCAGAAATTCTTAGTCCTTGGCAAAAACCAAACTTGCCTGTAGATAACGTTGAAAAATGATGTCATCTCATTTGAACTGTCCAGGCACACAGAGCAGAGAATAGGAGCTGAGGCACCCAGCCGCCAGCCACCGCCCCCCCCCCCCCCCC
>PVJN01051734.1:0-14363 GCA_004026805.1 Lasiurus borealis
TTTTTTTTTTTTTTTTTTGCTTTTCCAGTGGAGTGTTTTCTGCTTCTTTGTATTTCAAATCTTTGACTTGATTCTTGCGTTCCTCTAGTCTGCTGTTAGGTCTCTGTATAATATTTTTTTATTTCAGTCAGTGTATGTTTAATTTCTAGTTGGTTCTTTTTCATCTCTAGTTGGTCCTTTTTCATCTCCTCTTAGGTCTCGCTAAATTTATCCATGTTTTCTAGGAAATTCTTGAAAAACCTTCTAACTGTGGTTTTGAACTCTATATCCAGTTGTTTGCTGTCCTCCATTTCTTTCATTTGTGACCTGTTTCTTTGTCCCTGCATTTTCGCTATGCCAGGAGAACTTCTGTATTGGAATCAGCCTTATGATACGAGACTTGCAAAATTGCAAAAGCCTCTCTGTTCAGCTTGGATGGGGCGGAGTCTCAGGGCTGAGCAGAGACAGCCTTGGCTTCCAGTAAGCCTGCCCTATGAGGCTCCTGGGTCTCAGTGTTCCTCAGTAATTGCTGCAGCCCTTTCTGTGCGCATGCATGCACCTCCAGATCTCTGCATTTCTGGTTCCCGTGCGCTCCAAGGACCCATATGAGTCTGGGTCCCCAGGGTCTCACCTGAAACTGGGGTTCAGTTCAGTTGGAAGTAGACTTCAGCGCAGTTGGGAGGTTCTGTCTCCCTCCCATTAGAGAAAGCCAGCGGCACAATCAGTAGTCCATCCTCTGTGTGCGCAGTGGTGTGCCCACCTCCAGACCTCTGCCTTTTTGTGGCTCCCCTAAATTTCCTTGCACTCCTCCCTTTTCACAACAGTCTAGACTACCCCATACAAGTCTCGCCCAGAGCAGGGGTTCAGTGCACTTGGAACGGGGGTTCAGTGCAGTTGGGAGTTTCTGTATCCCTCCCACTAGAAGCCAGCTAGGACCTCAGCTTCTCATCCTCTCCACGTGCATGTCTCTGTACCTCAGCTTTTTGCAGCTCCTCTTTTGAGCCCCTCTCTCTACTTCTAGTTGTAGAATTTCCACTCAGCCAGCTTTCCTATGGTTCTGGATGGTGTCCATTCTGTCTTTTAGTTGTAGTTTTGAAATTATTGTGCAAGGAAACAGTTTAGGTGTTCACCTACACCACCATCTTGGTTTCTGGAATTATATTTTTAATAAGTTTGCAAAATAGTGTTTGTCATCTTCCGATTGGAGTTTTTGATGCAATTAAAATCAGCCAGAAGCGTAAATGAGTATCTGGTTAATAAAACTGAGTTGTGTGTTTTGGCCACCTTACCTTCCTGAAAATTGCCCTAATTTAGTTAGTTAAGGCTGATGCCAAAGGTGCTTTGTTAGTTGCAGTAGAATCCACCTTAGAATCTGGAATGTCCCTTCTGTTTATATACCCTTGAGCAGGTTTCTGATCTTCCACTTTTCTGATGGAAAACCCAAAGGTTCCATGTCTGTCCAAAGAGCCGCAGTGGGAAAATGGAGGTTGACAGGGGACTAAACCACATTCCAAGACAGCTGAGAGACTCCCATGTTCCCCTGTTCAGTTTGCCTCTAAATGTGGTGCTAGCTACCAAAATGGCTGTCTTAAATAGGGTTTTATTTCCTTGAATTCCACCTGGGAGCACAAATAATCCCTAGTACATATGAATCTCTTTTAGGGATCCAAAAAGAAGCTAGAGTTTTCTCTTGTGCCTCCTCATCTGGGCTGATTGAAGTTCAATAGACAGGCAGGCAGAATGTTGAAAACAGATCACAGACTTACCTTTTGAGATTTAAAGGTGTAGATTACTGTGATAGAAGTTAAAACAAAACAAAAGAAAAAAACCCACCATACTCTTGGACTTTGAGAAGTGAGTTCATATGATTTCACTCATATGTGGAATTTAATGAACAAACTGAACTATGAGCAGTCCAGCAGTCCATTGTGTGGCCAAGTGCCTTTTATTCGCTGTCCCGGATTCATCTCTCTCGAAAGTACCTTTAAGAGAGATGCTTCCTCCCAGCTCCAACATTTCAGTAAAGGGAGACTAACTGTAGAACAGCCAGACATATACATTTTATTGGAAAGACACAAATCCTTGCCCTCAGGGGGCAGTGTATATAGTTAGACCCTGAACCACAGGTTTCACTTCTGACAGGAGAAGGGGCACGTACTGCAGGAGAAAGGGACGTAGTGACAGGAGAAAGGGACGTAGTGAATGGTGTCGGCAGGAGTGTTTCCCCAGAGGTCTGCGTGTGTCGGAGAGGACGGAGGAGTGTTGTTCCCAGTTTATCATCACATTTGTTGTTCCCTCCGAAGCAGGGCTCCTTCCAGCCCAGAGTGATTTGAGACGCTCTGTGTCCTTGTGTCTGGTCGGTAAGACCTGGGAATAGTTAGCATTCATGATTCCTCAAGGTTACGATGACGGTGAAGGTAGATGGATGAAGGGAAATGTGCCTCTGTTTTTCATTATCCAGTAGGCCAGCAATATGGCTAAGGCGGTATTAATTAAGGTACTGCATGCATCCTTTCAAATGTTCTCACTTGAGGTATTTGAATATATGAGACAGTAAGAGTTATTGCTTTCATTCTGATTTGGTAGTAACATTGTGTGTGGGAGTGCCAACTGGGAGAAATTACTTGGGGAGCTGGAGAGCCCCACGAGCACCTTGGGGAAGAGGTGACACCTGTGTTATTTGTCATTGGACCATTATGCACTGAGCAGCCGAGGTGCTGACTCCAAATCAGATCCTTAGTTTTCCTAAGGGACAGAGTGTCACTGTCAGTTGCCAAACAAGGCAGAAAAATAGAAAACCTGAAAATAAATTTATTCTCAAAGTAAGTAAGTTGTCTTCAAAACAATCCTGCATGAGATTCGCACTGTGAACAGCATGAGGCTTCTTCCCTCCACGGAGCTCTAAGTCCAAGGCCGTTGGCTCTCATGCCCGGCCCCCTGATTGTGATGTCCGAGAACACAGAGCTGCAGCTTCCCAGGCAGGACAGATAATTACATTTCAATGCAAAGAACATTAATGAAACAGGCAAGTCTGTAAATCAGTGTGTGATTCATACACTCCTCCCGTGAAATATTTCAGATTCATGATTTCCCGAATCCTCTCTCATGTCTGTTTTTGTTTCCTTGCTTCCTAATGCTAAAACCTCATGCCATTTTTTTAAGTATCAAGTGCTGAGAGAGTTCCTAGGGAAGAGTGTTCTCTCAGGTAAACAGGATCCAGATCACTTAGGGCTTATTGATTTTATGATCAGTACTTAGATTGCTGCTAAAAGCAGATAGGCTTCCAGTACATATCTGAAACCTAAGAGGTCTTCCCACTGCCATCCATCTTCAGGCGCAGTGAAGACCTCGCTTTGCAGGTGATTACTAATGAGAACTCAAGTGGATTGCCAGGGTCACACATCTGTGAAATACTAGCCTGAATGAATATAAAATACTATTATTTAATCCTAGTGATTATTAGAGGATCAAAGGGAACTTGAAGCATTTAAGAGATTTGCATCTCATCTCCATTACTGGTTTTTGTCCCTGTAATGTTTGGTTGGAGTTTCTTTCTGTCCCAGGCGGGACTGATATTAAAAGTGCTCTGATGGTATCACCATTTTATGGCTCACCATAAGCTTTAGAGTGGTAAATTAGTCCCCCATCTGGCTGGCATTGTTCAGGTATTATGCCATGACATCTCTTTAATGGGGATTTATAAAATAGGTTGAGAGTACAATAAAACTTGTCAATCCAGAAACTTCCATTATTGGAACATGTGATTGCTTGATTCGGGTTTAACTGGAACTTATCTTTAACTAGAGGCCTAGTGCGTAAAATTCGTGCATGGGGGGTGGGGTGGGGTGGGTAGTGTCATTCAGCCCAGCCTGCTCCCTCTCCAATCTGGGATGCCTCAAGGGATGTCTGACTGCCTGTTTAGGCCCATTTCTACCTGGTAGGATTGGACATCCCTCTCACAATCCAGAACTGCTGGCTCCCATCTGCTCATCTGCCTGCCTTCCTGATTGCCCCTAAATACTTCTGCCTGCCAGCCTGATCATCCCCTAAACACTCCCCTGCCAGCCTGGTTAATGCCTGACTACTCCCCTGCCAGCCTGTTTGCCCCTAACTGCCCTACCCTGTGGGTCTGGTCACCCCTAACTGCCTTCCCCTGCAGATCTACCTGGTTACCCCTAACTGCCCTCTCCTGTAGGCCTGGGTCCCCCCAACTGCCCTTCCCTGCAGGCCTGGTCACCCCCAACTTCCCTCCTCTACTGACCTGGTCACCCCAACTGCCCTCCCCTGCAGGCTTGATCACCCCCAACTGCCTTCCCTTGAAGGCCTGGTCCCTCCCAACTGCCCTCCCCTTTTGGCCTTATTGCCCACAACTTCCCTCCCTTGCAGGCCTGGTTTCTGCCAACTGCCCTCTCCTGCTGACCATCCTTTGGAGGCCATTTTGTGTCCACATGGTGGCAGGATCTTTTGACCACATTGGGGCAGTCATCTTCTGTGTTGGAGTGATGGTCAATCTGCATATTACTCTTTTATTAGATAGGATAGAGGCCTGGTGCATGGGTGGGGGTCAGCTGGTTTGCCCTGAAAGTTGTCCTGGATCAGGGTGGGTGTTCCCTTGGGGAATGGGGTGGCCTGGGCGAGGGGCCTGCAGTGGTTTGCAGGCTGGCCACACACCCCCGGTGACCCAAGTGGAGGCCCTGGTATCTGGGATTTATTTATCTTCTACAATTGAAACTTTGTAGCCTGGAGTGGAGCCAAGCGTGGAGCAGAGCCAAGCCTTCCGCTCACATAGCCGTTGAAACTTTGTTGCCTTAAGCAGAGGCCTGGGCCAGCCAGGCTGTGTGGAAAGCTTGGCTTTCTTTATTGCCAGGGGCAACCCTGCTCTCTCTGTGGTCATAGCCATCTTGGTTGGGTTAATTTGCATACTCACTCTGATTGGCTGTTGGGTGTGACTGGTGCTTGTAGCAGAGTTATGGTCAATTTGCATATTACTCTTTTATTATTAGATAGGATTTCTATTTAAAATGAAGCATGGTAATACATGTTTGTAGAATTTTTACTTTGATGATGATATGTAAATGGATGGAAAGATGCACCCATGGAGAAGAGAGAAGAGACACTTGACTCCACTAGGGTTGTTCCTGAGTTGGGAATCTGCCGAGGGAAAGGGCATTCCAGGCAGAAGTCAGGAAGTAGAACACAGTGAGGCTTTCAGAAGGAAGGAGTTAGTATATCCATATTGTGCTGGAAGCTGCATCCTGTAATAGGAAGAATGTGAGGATGGAATTGAGGAGACTCTTAAGTGCTAAACTGGAGGGAGATCCAAATGTGAGGTATCATTACTACTTGGGAAATGAATGCTCTAAAGCAGTGGTCGCCAATCTTTCAGACCTCGTGGGCCATCAGTTGGCGACTGCTGCTCCAAGGTTTCCTTAAACCAGCAGTCGCCAACCTTTTGAACCTCACGGACCACCAGTGGTCTGCAGACAGCTGGTTGGCGACCGCTGCTCTAAAGAAGAAAAGTACGTCATCAAACTGATCATGTCCTGACAAGGGAATAAAGCTTTAGTAATATATAACAGATTTTTCTTAAATATCTTTAGATCTTTATTGCTGTTGTTGTTAAATGATTGATTTGAATCAAAATTACCAATTTTGTTCTTATAGGGCCGGTGGGAAAGTCAACAAGATGTATCGCAAATCGCAGTTTCCAGAGGAGCTGCTCCGGTCGCCCCATCTCTCCCTGGTTGTCCCCAGAATAGCCATTCTCCTGATCCAGGTAAGTTAGGGTTTCATTTGCCAATCACTGTCATGAAGTTCCAGAAGCTTTCAAAAATCTGGATTTCCTACCAGGTAACCACTGTTCTACTTGTTCATGCCCATCTGAGTGTTTCCCTTTGTCTTAACATGTTGAATTCCACTGATTTTTGAACATTGAATTTGTCTTGCATTCCTGTGATAAACACTTCTTAATAGTGATATGTTATCCCTTATATATTTGCTTGATTCCTTTTAGTGACATTTTAAGGATTTTTGTGGATATGTTCTACAGTGAATAACTGTCAGTACTTTAACTCATGATAATAATAATAATAATAATGTCTTTGTTAGCTTTTGGTATCATGATTATATTGGCCTCATAAAATGACTTGGGAAATATTTTCTTAATAATCTCACAGAACCAACACTTAGTTTTATTTTCTGTTTCATTAATTTCTGTTATTTCTTCATTTTACAAATTTTGGCATGCTGTGCTTTCATTATTACATATTCAAAATATTTTCTAATTTCCCTCTGATTTATTTTTGATCCATGGATTATTGAGCATGTTAATTCATTTTCATCTATCTGGGGGGGGTCTTTTTATTGATTTCTTATTTAATTATAATTCGAGAAAATTTTAGTCTTTTGAAATTTTTTGAGCCTTTGCTCTGTCTTGATGAACATTCTGTTTTTACTTGAAAAGAATGTCAATTCTGTTTTGGGGCAACGTGTTCTGGATATATCAATTAGGTCATCGTGTTTGTGATAATGTCATCTCTGTCCTTATTGGCTTTTTGCTATTTGTTCTTCTATCAGTCACTAAATGGAGACATTGAATATCCAAATATGATTGTGAAAATTGTCTATTTTTCCCTTTAATTATATGTTTTTTTTTCATCATTCACTTAGAAACTCTGCATAAATATAGACTCAATAAGGATTATTATTTTTTCCTGAAGAAGCGATACTTCTCATTATGAAATATCCATTTATATTTCTGGTAATAGTTACTTTGAAATATGTCTTGCTTGATATTAATAATAGCCACATCAACTTCCTTTTGCTTCTTGTTTGCATGGTGTATCTTTTTGTCAGTTTTCAAAATTTTAGCCTATGTCTATCTTTAAATGAAAAGTGACTGTCTTGTAGACAGCACATAGTTAGGATTAGATTTTGTTTTAAATCTAGTCTGACAAATATGCCTTTTAATTAACATCTTTAGTTATTTTACATCTTAATATTATTATATCTGTCATGTTGCTATTGGTTTCTATTTTTTAAAAATATTAACTTAGGGAGAGAGAGAGAGAAAGAGAGAGAGAGAGAGATCAACTTGTTCACTTGTTGACTTACTGATGCATTCATTGGCTGATTCTTGTATGTGCCCTGATTGGAGATGGGACCCACAATCTTGGCTTACCAGGACTATGCTCTACAAGTGGTCAGCAAACTCATTAGTCAACAGAGCTAAATATTTACAGTACAACTATTGAAATTTCTTTTGAGAGCCAAATTTTTTAAACTTCTTCTAATACCACTTCTTCAAAATAAATTCGCCCAGGCTGTGTATTTTGTGGAAGAGCCACACTCACGGGGCCAAAGAGCTGCATATGGCTCTTGAGCTGCAGTTTGCTGACCGCGGCTCTAATCAATTGAACTACCTGATCAGGGCGGGTTTCTATTTGACCTTTTTTATTTTTTATTTTTTTCACTTTGACCTCCTTTATGTCTTCTTTTAGTTTAATTTAAAAATATATTTTAGACCAACGGTTCTCAACCTTTTTTAATGCTGTGACCTTTTTTATTTTTTAAATATATTTTATTGATTTTTTACAGAAAGGAAAGGGAAAGGGATAGAAAGTCAGAAACATCCATGAGAGACATCGATCAGCCGCCTCCTGCACGCCCCCTACTGGAGGGTCCAGGGTTTGATTCCTGTCGGGGGCATGTACCTTGCTTGCGGGCACATAATGTAAATATCTGTGTTTTCTGATGGTCTTAGGCTCTACAGCAGCGGTTCTCAACTTGTGGGTCTCGACCCACAGGTTGAAAACTGCTAGCAAGGTCGCCTAAGACCATCGGAAAACACAGATATTTACATTATGATTCCTAACAGTAGCAAAATTACAGTTATGAAATAGCAACGAAAATAATTTTAAGATTGGGGGTCACCACAACATGAGGAGCTGTATTAAAAGGTCACAGCATTAAAAAAGGTTGAGAACCATTGTACTATGCTGTAAACCTGAAACTAATATAAAATAATATTGAATATAAACTGTAATTTAAAAATAAAAAGAATAAAAACAGTGGGGAAGGATGGAGAGTTGTATAGGATCTCATAGCTATAAATAAAATAGTTATCTCCCCTCCCCCCACAAAAAAAAAGGACAGAAAAAAATTTAATGTTTGATTTTATTTCTTGTTTTGGCTTTCGAGTATGCCTGTTTTTGTTTGATTATTTAGGAAAGTCTTTGCTGAAAGACCCTAGTCTGCATCCTTGATCTGTCACAGCCTATGAATTAATATCATCTCCCTCTGCACACATATAAGAGCCTTCCAACAGTACTTCCATCTAATTTTTCTCTCCCTCCCTTTCTTCCTCCCTTATTTTGTATTGTTATTGTTGTATTTTCTACTTTTCCAGATGTTATGAACCCATTTTATAATATTACTTCTTTTGCTTTAAAATAACCACTTTTAAGAAAATTAAGACACTAGACAGAATCTTTTCTATTTTCCTTCATAGTCATTATTTCTGGCATTATCCAGCCCTTTCTAAAGATCTTATCCTCTCCTGATATCTTTTAGCCCATAAGTATCCTGTATTATTTCTTATTGTGTCATTCTCCTGGGGAGGAATCCTCCACCCTTTTGAGGATATCTTTATTTCACTTTATTTTTTAAGTATATTTTCTCTAGATAATTTTGAGTTGACAGTTTAGTTCAGCACTTCACAGATGTTACATTATCTTTTAGACTCCTTTTCTGATGAGAATTAAGCCATCATTTCTGTCATGTTTTCCTTACATAATGTCTTTGTTTATTTGCTTTCAAGATTTTCTCCCTCCTTCTTTTTTACAGTTGGACAATGATGTGCTTAGGTATAGTTTTCTTAATATTTATTGTGCTTGGATTTCACTGATGTTCTTAGATCTGTAGGTTGAGTTTTTCAATAAATTTGGGCAATATTCAGCTATTAGTTCATTAAACTTTTTCTACTGGATTTTTCTCTCTTTTGAATCCTTCTGTTTAATATTGCACACGCAGGTCACAGAAGCTCTATTTTTTTTTTATTTCTATTTTTAATCTGTTTAGCTTATTCTTGTTTCTTCTGTTTGGATAATTTCTTTTGCCATTTCCAGTCTCCTGTTAAGCACATTTAGGGAACTTTTTATTTAAATTACTAGAGGCCTGGTACATGAAATTTGTGCACAGGGGAGGGAGGATGTCTCAGCCCCTGCACCCTCTCCAATCCAGGACCCCTCGAGGAATGTCCAATTGCTGGTTTAGGCCCCATCCCTGCCTAAACCAGCGGTAGGACATCCCTCTCACAATCCAGGATTGCTGGCTCCTAACTGCTTGCCTGCCTGCTGGCCTGATTACCACCTAACCACTTCTGTGCCAGCCTCATGGCCCCCAACTGCCCTGCCCTGCCAACCTGATTGCCCCTAACTGCTTCTGCCTCGACCCCTACCACTGTAGCTTTGTCTGAAAGGAAGTCGTATGTCTGGCAGATGTCCGTCACACATAGTACCCTTTTATTAGAATAGATTATTCTTTTCAGTTCTAGAATTTCCATTTGCTTCTCTTTTTGTAATAGTTTTACTTTTTCTGCTGATGTTCCCTATCTGTATATTTGTTAAGACCACATTCTTCTTTACATCCTTGGACTTGTGTATAGAAGTTTCTTGAAAGTTTTTACATGCTCAAGCCAGCAGCTGGACATCTCATGTTCTATTCTGTTGACTGCTTTTATCTTTACTATGAGTCATATTTAATGAGTTTTTGTAAATGTATTTGCCCATTTAACTGACAACCTCAGACAAGGTAGAGCAGAACATCAGCCAATGTTCTGATTTCAGATTAGTTTTGCTTTTTCTACTGAGTTCATATAAAAGGAATCATACAAGCCCTGGCTGGTGTGACTCAGTCAGTTGGGCATCATCTTGTGCACCAAAAGATTGCTGGTTTTATTTTGTCTAGATTATGGACTTGATTGCCAGTGGGGGACATGCAAGAGGCAGTCAGTCAGTGTTTCTCTTTCATTTATGTTTCTCTCTTATTCCTTCCTCTCTCTCTAAAAATCAATAAACTATTCTTTCTTTTTTTTAAAGGGGGGATCATGCAATATATATTCCTTTTGTGTTTGGTTTTTGGCTCACCATTTTTATTCAAGTCATCCATACTGCTGTATGCATCACTAACTTATTCTTTTTACTGCTGAGAAATTGAGAAATATTTCATTATCACAATTGAATTTATTACCATTTTTAATCAGCTCTATTTATGGGCATTTGGTTTCTTTCCAGTTTTTGGGTACTACGAATAAAGCTTGTTCTTGTATAAGTCTTTTTTATGAAGATTGTCTCAAGTAAATACTTAAGAGTGAAATACTGGGATATAGAGTACCACCTTGCTTTAAAATTCTGTAAAACGTATATCTAACTACCCGTCTATACTAATAAAAGGGTAATATGCAAATTGGTCAGAATGCCCTCACACAATGACAGAACAGCAGGCTGAGTGGGGTGACCAGGCTGGCAAAGAGGGGGCAATGAGGGGAGACCAGGCCGGCAGGGGGGCAGTGAGGGACAACCAGGCTGGTGGGGGTGGGGAGCAGTTAGGGGCAACCAGGCTGACAGGGTGGGCAGTTAGGGGTAATCAGGCTGGCAGGTAGAAGCAGTTAGGGTTGATTAGGCAGGTAGGCAGGTCAGCAGTTAGGAGCCAGCAGTCCCGATTGTAAGAGGGATGTCTGACTGCTGGTTTAACAGTTGGATACCCCTCAAGTGGTCTCAGATTAGAGAGGTTGCAGGCTGGGCTGAGGAGACCCCCTCGCATACACGAATTTTGTGCACCAATCATCTAGTCTGTATATATAATCAGCTACTTGATTTATGTAGGGCTCCCCTACTCCTGCCAGCCTGGTTGTCCCTCACTGTCCCCCTGCCAGCCTGGTCACCCCTCATTGCCCCCCCCCCCCTGCCAGCCTGGTTGCCCCACACAGCCTACTGTTTGGGTAGTGGATCAAACCTCACTGCACCCCACCCCCTGCCAGCCTGGTCACCCCACTCAACCTGCTGTTCCATCGTTGTGTGAGGGCATCCTGACCAATTTGCATATTTACCACTTTGCTTTGATCTTTATTGCCACACTGTATTGTCTTGTACCACACTGTATTCTTCTGAGTTTAGTTCTTTTTTAGTGAATTACATCCATCATTAGTGCTTTTAACAATAATTTTTAATGAAAAACTCTTTATTTCTTTTATACAATGAAGTTTTTATTTTGCTCTCACTTTGAAGAATCCTTTTACTATGGAAAATACCAAGCATACAAAGTACAAAGAGTACCATGATATGCCCTCTCAAGTACCCCTCCTGATTTCAAAGTGATTGATTCCTCACTAACCTTATTTATCTGTATGCTCACTACTTCTTACCCTCTAATGACTATTTTGAAGCAAATCCAGATATTATTTTATCTGTAATTATTTGTACATGAATCTCTAATATAATAACCACAGTAACATTTTACTCCTAAAAACAAATAGCCCTGGCTGGGTGGCTCAGTTGGCTAGAGCATCGTACCACACACCAAAATGTTGTGGGTTGATTCCCTGGTCACATACCCAGGTTGCAGGTTTAATACCTGATCGAAGGGCTTGCAGTAGATGTTTCTCTCTTGCATGGATGTTTTTCTCTTCCTCTCCTCTGGTGAGGAAATAATCTATTTATATGAAAAGCTAAGTGACTGGTGGTTTGTCTGTCTGACTGGCCAGTACATATGATGCACACTGGCAATTGAAAAATAAATGTTGACTCGCCCATGTGCAATACATATAAAACTCTCTCTTCTAATGAATTTCCTTTGAATGTGTATGAATATGTGCACCAGGCCACTAGTAATAATAATAATTATTATTAAGTATTATCAAATATCTTGTTAGTATTTCCATTTCCCCAATTGGATAAAAAATAATCTTTTATGTGTTTTGAATGACAATCCAAGTAGGGTTCATCCATTGTGATTAGTTGAAATGTATAAGTCTGTTTAATCCATGTGCTCTTCTCCATCTTTTTTTCTCCATTGCATTGTATTTGTTAAAGAAACTAGATTTTTGTACTGTAGACTGTACATTCTTATTTTTGCTGGTTACATCCCCATGAGGGACCTGATTATCTGTAAATTGGTAGTTAGTTGTATAGCATTGATTCGATTCTGGCTAATTTGAGGGAAGGGAGGGAAGAAAGAAGGATAAATGAATGGGTAGTTTTGTGTACTTCCCTCAGGAGACACTTCGTGTCCATCTCTCTTTTTGTGATAGATGCAACCTTCGGTCGACAGTTGGCTAGATATTTATTTAATTAGGGTCATCCTCACTCTCGAATGTTAGTTTAACTGCATATAGAACTCAAGATTGTCCCTAATTTCTTCCACTCAGTGTTTAGATGCTTGTATCTTCTTGCTCTTTATATATCTTAAACTTATATTCTGTTTATCCCTTTTATTTCTGTTTCTTTCTCTCTTCTCTATTTTTTGCCTTCCTATAAAATTATTTGAGTTTTTTGAATTCAGTTTTAAAGAGATTATAGCTATCTCTTTACTTTATTTTTTAGTGATTGTTCTCATGCTGACAAAACATCCTTACCTTTTCATAGGTTACTTAGAGTTAATATTAACACTACTTGGTATAAAATGTAGAAACCTTAAATTGTATATGTAAGTCCATGTACAACGGTACTGCCAGTGGACTGGAGTAATTTCAGGGTCAGTGTGAAGTAGATATCGGTGGTTGTGTACTTCTCTTTAGGCAGTATCTCTCACAAGTTTCTCAAGTTGTCTTGCTTTAAGAACAGTGTTATGAAGATACAGTGTTTTGTCATTTATGAGTTGAATTAGATTTTCCTAAAAATTTAGTTTTATTCACTAAGGGGAAAGAAATCTTTTATCATAGGCATTATCTGCACATTTCATCCCAGCTTTTGGTAATTAAGAGCACATAAGAATATGGTTGGTTCAGGGCCTCTGTTCCCCTCTTGGAAGAACAATTAAAACATTGCTCTCCCCCCTGAAAGTTCATTTCACCATTTTCATGCAGTAAATAGCATGAAGAATTAAAGTTGAATAAGGCATAGTTCCTGACTTCAAAGTATTTAAAGTCTACATGGAGTGCTACATGTGTATGTTATCAGCTATGTGATTTAAAAGTGAAAAACCAGTTAGTGACAGGACTGTGGTTGGGTGACCTTGTGCATACTAACAGGAACACTGGAGATTAGGACATTTTAAAAGCACCCCAATTGCTGCTATTTAATTGGAAAAGGAAACCCACTGTTTGGGGGGGGGGTGCTAACTATTATACTGGTTTTTTAATATTAATTTTTCAAGGATACCTTTTTAAATTATATTGTTATATTGGCTTTTAAGTGATCCTTGTCAAATTTGCAGTAAAGAGATGTCTTTGTAATTGTTTTTCTTTTCCTTTCAATATTTTGACAGGACGTAATAGCCTAGCGGCCTCCTACCTGACCCCAGTCAAATCCTTTGTGCCACAGATGCCCAAGCTGCTGAAGTCCCTCTTCCCTGTGCGGGACGAGAGAAGGGGCAAACAGCCATCTCCCCTTGCACATCAGGTAAGAGCATCAAGAAAGCAACAATGAAGCCCTGGTGGTGTTCTCAGTGGTTAGAGCATCAGCCTGCACACCAAAAGATCATGAATTCAATTTCTGGTCAAGGACAGGTACCTGGATTGCAGATTCCATCCCTGGTTGGGGAGCATGTGGAAGGCAACCAATTGATGTGTATCTCACATCAATGTTGCTCTCTATCTCTTCCTCCTCCTCCTCTCGCCCCCCCCTCCCTTCCAGTCTCTCTAATCCTTGGGTGAGGATTAATAAAATAAAAAGAAAGCAGCAATGAACATTTTTTTTCTGAGATTGCTGGCAAAACTGTACTCTATGTTGCACTGAAGCTGGAGGGAGAGTGATGTCAACAATGGGGTTGGGGTGGGAGGGATAAAACTGGGCTCTAAGATCTGGTAAAAGCTTGTGATAATTTCTCTTCCCCTCTCTTCAGAGATAACAGAGCTGTTTAAACTTATTGACACACTCAATCCTTTTTGCTTTTAAAAAATGCCAAGTACACTCCTAATGTGATTTATGGTAATATCACTTAGAGCAACAATAGTAAAATTTATGAAGTGCACTTAGTGTTTCTTGTGTATTGCCAAACAGAAAATGTAATTCTATTTTTAATTCTTGATTTCATTTCTCATTTCAAACAATTTCATATCACACTGTTCTTCCTTCTCTACCTTTTCCCCCTCTACTGTGGTTTACCTGTTCTTTCACTTAAAAATGATCATTTGTCTTATTTCCCCTTTTTCTCTGAAACTCAACTCA
>PVJN01051735.1:0-14358 GCA_004026805.1 Lasiurus borealis
GGCCGATTGGCCGAGGAGGAGGAGCGAGAGGGCGAGCTGGCGAGTAGGAGCGCGGCGGGGGCGGGCCGGGACGGCGCGGAAGTCTCGCGAGGCGAGCTCGGGCGCAGTGTGGCGGCGGCGGCGGCGGCGGCGGTGGCGGCGACGGCCAGCTCCGGGCTCGGGGTGAGGAGTTGGTATTTGTGCGGAAGGAGGCGGAGGTGCAGGAGGAAGGGGGAAGCGGCGCGCCGGCCCGGAGGGCGGGAGGAGGCGCGGCCCGAGCAGGAGGTCGAGGCGCGGCGAAGGCGGGGCGCCGGGGCGAGCAGCGGCCGAGGCGAGCGCGGGGCGCACCGAGGCGAGGAGGCGGGGAAGCCCGCCGCCGCCGCCGCCGCCGCGCCCGCCCCTTCCCCCTGCCGCCCGCCCCCTCTCCCCCCGCCCGCCCGCCCGCCCGCCGCCTTCCTCCCTCTGCCTTCCTTCCCCGCGGCCGGCCGCCTCCTCGCCCGCAGCCTCGGAGCCGAGGCCGCCGCGGCCGTGGCGGAGGAGCCCTCAGCCATGGCCTCGGGCGACACCCTCTACATCGCCGCGGACGGCTCGGAGATGCCGGCCGAGATCGTGGAGCTGCACGAGATCGAGGTGGAGACCATCCCGGTGGAGACCATCGAGACGACCGTGGTGGGCGAGGAGGACGACGACGACGACGAGGAGGACGGCGGCGGCGGCGAGCACGGCGGCGGCGGCGGCCACGGGCACCTGGGCCACCACCACCACCACCACCACCACCACCACCCGCCCATGATCGCGCTGCAGCCGCTCGTCACCGACGACCCGACCCAGGTGCACCACCACCAGGAGGTGATCCTGGTGCAGACGCGCGAGGAGGTGGTGGGCGGCGACGACTCGGACGGGCTGCGCGCCGAGGACGGCTTCGAGGACCAGATCCTCATCCCGGTGCCCGCGCCGGCCGGCGGCGACGACGACTACATCGAGCAGACGCTGGTCACCGTGGCGGCGGCCGGCAAGAGCGGCGGCGGCGGCGGCGGCGCGGCGTCGGGCGGCGGCCGCGTCAAGAAGGGCGGCGGCGGCAAGAAGAGCGGCAAGAAGGGCTACCTCGGCGGCGGGGCCGGGGCGGCGGGCGGCGCGGACGCGGGCAACAAGAAGTGGGAGCAGAAGCAGGTGCAGATCAAGACCCTCGAGGGGGAGTTCTCGGTCACCATGTGGTCCTCAGGTGAGCGCCCCCGCGCGCGCCGGCCCCGCGCCGGGCGCCGGGATGTTTTTGTTTTGAAGGGAAGCCATGTTTTATGTGTGTGATGGGCGCCGCCATCTTCTTCGCAGGGCAAGTATGGCGGCCCCAAAAAGATGGCGGGCGGGCGGGCGGGCGGCCGCGGCGGGGGCGGCGGCGGGCGGCGGGCGGCGGCCGCGGCCCGAAAAAAGATGGCGGCGGCGGCGGAGCGGCGCCGCCCGCTAGGCCGCAATGGCGTAGTTCGCCTGGACTGGGCGGCCCCGCGGCGCGGGCGGGGCGGGGCGGGGCGCGCTCGGCCCAACGGACGGCCCGCCGGCTCGTTGTCCTTGGCGCCCGCCCGCCCGGCTCCCCGCGAGGCCCGCGGGGCTCGGGGCGCGAAGAGGGCGTTGGTGGGGCGTACGGGGCTCGCGCGCCCGGCCGGGCCGAGCGTCCCGCCGCCGCCGTCCCTCCGCCGCCGCCGCCGCCTTCCCCCCGCCCCCCTGCAGAGGGCGCCGCTCGCCCGCACGCCGCCCCCGCCCCCTTCCTGCCCCGGACCCTCCACTGCTCCCGGGAGGCGCCTTCCGCAGGGGGCGGGAGCGCCGGGCCCTTTGCTCCCACGCACCGCGCGCAGCCCGCCCCGCCCGCGGCCGCGCTCGTGTCGGCGGGGCGGGACTTGGGCGGCACGTCGGCGCGGCGTCGGCGGGCCTGTCACCGTGTCGCGGCCCGGCCCGCCCGCCGCGCTCCCCCGCAGCACAGGGCGCCCCGCACCGGGGCCGCGCGCGCTTGCAGAGGGGGGTCAGCGCCGGGGACGTTCCCGGAAGTTGCTTTAAGTTGAAGTCTCTCTGCAAATAAGCCGCTTGGCCGCGCCGCTAAGTAAAACGGGGCGGTGTGAGTCGGTGCACGCTTTCTGTTTCCCGGGAAAAGCGCCCCAGGAAAGCGACTTTTTACCCACTGCTTTGAACGAAGGCCAGAAAAATGCCTCGGGCACGTGTAAATGTCTCCTATAGGGTATTTATCATTTTCAAAAGGCGTTTTTTTTATGCCTGTGTCTTATTTATGAATCTAACACGTTAAGTTGGTGGGATATTAAACAGGTTGAGAATAATCCTGCCGTAGCTAACCTAGTACCTGGGATGGTCAAGTTTAGTAATATAAGTTACTTTTCACAAGTTCTCGAAATTGCATGGAGTCTCAAAATGTGACCTTTGAGTAGTAAAGGGTTTTTAAACTTTAGTGGGATGATCTAAATAGGAGAAGAGGCTGGACTGAAAAGCTGGTCCGGTTGTATCTTCTGAAAGCCCCAGGTTGAGATAACTAGTAACTGAAGCTGTCTGGATGGACCTGTGACTCAGAACTAAGCAAAAGGATCAGAGCTGTTGCCAAAAATCTCCACAGCAAGTGCCAACAGGCGCTGCTCTGCGTTTCAGGGGCCTGTAGTTACCAGGAGCTCTGTGTTAAAGTGAAATCTCTCTGCTTTAGGACCCACTGATGATCAAAAGATGCCTTCTGTGTGTCTTGGTAGCTCAGAATAATTGCCCACTGATTTTGGAACTAAAAGCCATGTTTTTGCACTAATAGGAATGGAATAGGAGGGGAAAAAAGTGTTCGTTATGTTGAGTTGGCTGAATGGAGAATTTCTTTGAAATTTGATATTTAGGTAGAGATATGTTAACCACATAACATTAAATTTATTTTTTCTTGTGGTATGGTCATGTTGGTTTTATGGCAACTTAGAAAACCAGGGAATTACAGATTCTGCATTTGATCTTACCAAATTGCTAATCTATTTTCAATGCCTTGAAAATTTGATAATGAGGCTTTACTTGGTGAAGTTGGTACATATCAAATCAGTCAGGGGGAGAGTCTCAGGGCTTCACTAATGGGAGCTAATTTGCACTTAAGTCTAGTTTAAAAGTCGTTACTATCTCTGTGCAAGTGGCTGCTTACCTGGTTGCACAGTATGGGGTAATTGTCTCCCCCCACCCCCCATTTTTAAAGAATGTCTGGTGTTACAGAGTCCTCTGTCCATAAAGGTGGTAAATATTTGATGGCAATAACATAATATGGCCTATTTCCTAAGGCGTGTTTTTTGGTAAACTAGCCCTCTTCTTGTGGTTTGGAATTATTGCCAAAGAGAAGGCAAATGGTAATTAACTATACATGTCCCAAGTTAAAATTCTGCATACACTGTAGTTTCATCTTCAGGCCTGAAATAAAGAGCTAATTGGTAAGAGGTGAAGAAATCAGCCGTGCGGGCATGGCTCAGTGGCTGAATGTGTCCACCAATGAACCAGGAGGTCACAGTGAGATTCCTGGTCAGTGCACATACCTGGGTTGTGGCTCAATCCCCACTGGGGCCTGCAGAAGGCAGCCAATCAATGATTCTCTCATCATTGATGTTACTGTCTTTCCCTCTCACTTCCTCTCTGAAATCAATAAAGATCTGTTAAAGAAATCAAAGCAGGGTAATTGGTAAGCTGTGTGTGTGTAGCAGGCAGGCAATGTACTCACTGCTTCACTTACTGGGTCTCATTTGATCCTAGTCTCGAAAGTTTCACCTACACTAGAATTTTACTAAAACATTCTTTTAGGTTGGATTGAGTTCTGTGAGGTGACAGTTTGTCTAACACCAAGCTTAGTTATCTGAAGTTCTTAATAAAAGTTAACGTATATATAGGGTCATGTTCTCAGGACTAGTTACTTATTAGTGCCCCTTGGTTTAAAAAGAAAAAAAAAAGCTAAATGGGGGCCCAGCATGTTTGTGGAAACCAAATATTAGGATTTTATCAGTTTCTTTTGGTTATATGCATCATCTTTGATTTCCCACCAGAGTAACAGTGGTGCCTATGGTTGGTGCCTTTGAATGGACAGCAGTAGCTATAGGGTATTTTTAGATCTGAAAGTTATAAAGTCCTTAGACATCTGCTTTTTCCTTTTTTTAAATTGATACAATTCACATGTGCACAGTTCAATAGTTTCTAATATATATTCACCAGGTTGTACAACCGTGACCACTCTCTAATTCCAGAACATTTTCATCATCCCAAAGAGAAACACCATACCTGTATCGGTCACTCCCCAGCCCATGGCACCCACCAATCTGCTTTGTTTCTCTGGATTTTAGGCAATTCTTGGACATTTCATTTAAGTGGAATTGTATAGCATGTGGCCTTTTCTGTCTGGCTTAGTCTGTTTTCAAGGTTTGTCCGTGTTGTGGATGTACTTCCTTTTTATGGCTGAATAGTGCTCCGTTGTATGGGTAATAGGACCTTCTTATTTTTCACATGAGAAAGTTAAGGCCCAGGTAAGGCTGAACACATTTGGTATTTAATCACAGTTCAACTGTTTTCTTTTTCTTCCTTTTTTTTTTCAGAGAGGGAGGGAGAGACTAACAGACAGAGAGAGACATCAGTGATAAGAGACTCATTGATCGGCCGCCTCCTGCACATCTGCTACTGGGGATAGAGCCTGCCATCCTGGCATGTGCCCTTGACTGGAATTGCACCTAGGACTCTTCAGTCCGCAGGCCAATGCTCCATCCACTGAGCCACACCAGCTAGGGCTGTTTTTATTATTATTATTATTATCATTATTATTTATATATATATACATTTTATTGATTTTTTTTTTTACAGGGAGGAAGGGAAAGGGATAGTTAGAAACATTGATCAGTTGCCTCCTGCACACCCCCCACTGAGGATGTGTCCACAACCAAGGTACTGCCCTTGACCGGAATCGAACCTGAGACCCTTCAGTCCGCAGGCTGACGCTCCATCCACTGAGCCAAACCAGTTTTGGCTATTTTCATTATCTTAATTCATTGCTTTTTTTACCCCCTGGCATATAATTAATGACTATTTTAATTTTGCCGGATTAGGGGCACAATATTATTTGTCACTACTTTATAGGAGCAACATATTATTTTATGGAACTTATTGTAAACTAAACCACTTAACTAGAGCATTAGGGAGGCTAATGATAAAAGCTGAGTATTTAAAACATTTAGTTTTGAGAGAGTCCTAAGAAGGCTTTAAAATCTTGATGTTTCAAATAGTTAAAAATTGTGGCCTTCACTCAAGGCTATTGATGTTTTAATGATCTTGTTAGACCACGTGAGGAAGTGCTTGGTGGTGGATTGAGCAAAACAACTAAGACCAGAAAACTTTTTTAAAATATTTTTTTATTAATTTTCTACAGAGAGTAAGGGAGAGGGATAGAGAGTTAGAAGCATCGATGAGAGAGAGACATCGATCAGCCACCTCCTGCACGCCCCTACTGGGGATGTGCCCGCAACCAGGATACATGCCCTTGACTGGAATTGAACCCGGGACCTTTCAGCCAAAGGCTGATGATCTATCCACTGAGCCAAACCAGTTTCGGCCCGAAAACTTTTGATACTAGGATTAATAAATTGAAAGAAAATAGAAATGTCTTAAAACTTTTTCAGTGTTTCCTGGCTGGCATGGCTCAGTGGTTGAGCATTAGCCCATGAACCAGGAGGTCACTGTTATTAAATCCCCAGGGTGGGGCATGAATGGGATAGCTGATCAATGGTTCTCTCTCATCATCGATGTTTCTTTCTCCCTATCCCTTCCTCTCTAAAATAAAAATATATTTAAAAAAATTTTTTTTAATATTATAAAAAAATTCAGGTATATCAACAGTCACTAGTCTATGTGAACATTTGCCATTCTTCTGTGGATTTTCAACTTCTCCTTTTTGGCCAGGCTGTTTATCACTAAGTAGGAATGCTGTGAACATAAATTTCCATGGAGCAAAGCTAAAGAAAGTCCTCTCCAAAGTAATGACGTCAACAGCTACGAGAGGGGCAGCCTCGGTCAGGTCCTGATTCCTGACCTGGTAACTCTGGAAGCCTGGTTTACCGATAAAGCCTCCACTGTTAGACTTTCCAGCCACATGATTGACCTTTTCTTCTCCCTCCCACCTTCAGCAGCAGACTTTCCCCGGTGGGGAAAGAAGAATCTACATCAGGAAAAGGTCAGCTCCTGACCTACCTCCTAGCATTTTAGGCTTTTAAAGAGAATAAATGAAATAATATTTTGAACGTATGCCAGACTCCTGCTCTCGGGTATGTACTAAGTTTGCTTAGTAAGGTCGGTTTGTTTTAAGGCAGTGAAATAAGGGCCCATAACAAGTTATTAGCCAAAAAAAAAATTTATTAGAACGAACAGTTCTTCAGGTCTGCTTTTTGTTGTTGTTACCTCCAGATCTGTTCTTTCCAGGTAACCATTTTATAAATCCTGCTCTAACTGCTTCCCATAGGAAGAGTATGCAAAAGTGAAAACTTTATAATTTTAGGATCTGGACATTTACCCGTGAGTTGTATTTTATAATATTGGATAAACTCTTAAACCTTGTATATTTAAAATTTGCTGTCTTACTTGGATGTTGGAAATAACACATTACCTTTGTTAGCAAAACATTAGGAAGATGTGGGAGGTCATAGAAGTTAGTGGGCTCTGTTGTAATTTGTACCTTCCTACGTATGGTGGGCTTTTATTTCCGTACAGGAAAGGAACCGTTTCCTAGTGCTGAGTATATTGTGTTAGCAGGTCCCATTCTGTTTAACTTAGTGGTTAATTACCAATAACAGCTGCCCAGTGGTTTGGGAATCATATTAGTAAACCATCAAATTTCCTCTTTAACGGGCACTGATCCAAAGTATCTGACCTTGTAACTTCTGACCTCGGGATCTTTGTGAAATGACTTGTTTGGAGTAGGGGGATCCCTAAAAGCATTTTCAGTCCCTTTGTGCCAAAGAATTCTCCTTTCCGAATTCCTCTGTGACCGTAGGAAGCAGTATGTTCCACTTCTTAAAGCAGAGCTCTTTAATTGTAGAATATTAGGAACTCTCTTGAGTAAAATGCTTAATAAGCATTCAGTTAGTCTTACATAGTGGTTTCAAGTATGACTAAACATTAAAACAATCTAACTGGTTGTGATGGGCTTTTTTTTCTTGTATAAATACATATGGTTTCTAAATTAAATAAGTTTTTATTGATTTTTTAATAAGGACTAAATACAGACCTGGATTTCATACACATATACAACCTATTCTTTTCTCAATTTTCTAAGACTTTGAAAACAGTTGATTTCATTCCCTAGCTTAAAAACCTCTCACTGCAATGAATATGCTTACTGCCACTGAGCTATAGACTTAGAAGTGGTTAAAATGGTAAACTTGATATTTTGTTTGTTTTAACATACCCATGCCCACACCCCATAGACATCCCATTATTGACTGGGAAATCCAAACACCTTAGCATAACCTGCAGGGCCACACATGATTTGGCCCCTGCTTCCTTCCCTGCTCCTCCCTCTACTCCCATTCTCCAGCCTTCCTGCCTTTCAGTTCCTTACATTCGTTTTTTAGCACTTGCTCTGCTTCCAGTGCTCTGAGCCGGGTGCTCCCATTCTTAGTGCAACTTTAGTTTTCAAGTCAGTTCTAAGAGGCCTTCTCTGCTCATTCAAGTTAGTGCGCACACACTATCACTTTATCTCATAACTGTTATTTTCTTTTCTTTGTAGCACTGTTTGCAAACGTCTTGCCCTTTTTCCTTTATTTTTCTTGTCTACTTTTTCTAGAGTAGTGATTCCCAATCTTTTTTTGGTCACGCCCCACTTAAGCATCTCTAAAATCCTGATATGTTCCCTACCCCTACTCCCCGTGACATATAATTCTTATTACTCAAAAAGTGAACTTCTATTCACGTGGAGGAAGCCTAAAAGGCCATTAACTTCGTCTAAACAAACTTCCAAGGAACATGGCATCCATGCAAGAGAAAAATAAAAGAATGAAAGGACAGCTGAAGTACTGAGGAAGAAATCACTAAGAAATTGTTTTAAAAGTATTATGTAGTGATATGAAAGCAAATAAAGTTTTAGAACATATAATAGAGAAAGATGCATAAATATGTCACAATATATGATTTTATATTGTATATGAGGCTCCTAGAACCATAAGAAATGCAGAAAAATTCACTGTTCATAACTCATTCTCGAATTGCCCCTTTTAAAAGTCAAATTGCCCCCCTGTGGGGCATATGCCCCACATTGGGAACTGTTGCTCTAGAGTGTAAGCCCTGGGCTATAACCCTGCAGCCTTAGAACAGCACTAGACAAAGAGCTGAGTCCACAAGGCAGAATCCTAGCCTGTAGACCCAGATGCCACACTCCGCTGTTACGACAGGTGGGAAAGAAATGTTGAGGATGAGGAGGGTTGGAAGAGCCTCCTTCCCTTTTTTAGAAAAGGCATGGACTTCAGAATCAGTCCTAGATCTGTGACTCACTGTGCTTTAGGTACATTACTCGGTATTTCTGAGGCTTGATTTCGTCAACTAAAAAATATGGGATTAATACCTTAAAGGTTTTTGCTTGAGTTAAGGAATGTGATAGTTGCTGGCATAAAACAGGTACCAGGAACTCAGTAAGTGGTATTACCTTACTTAAGGTCTTTAGTGGGGGAAAGTGCAAACAGCCTATGGCTCACTTTTGCCTATTATTTAGCAGTGTGTCTCTGTCCCATTTAAGTGAAGGAGGTGGTAGTGGTGAATGAGGAATGTCATTTTTACTAAAAGTCACCTAGAGTGATCAGACCAAAGTTAATGCCCTAAAATGGAAAGTGTGGAGAAATAAAATCTAACCCATAAATAAGTAAATACATACATAGGTAAATAATTGTGAGAATTGGTAAAAATAGAAATCCAGGCTCAGAATTAAGGAAGCATTAGGGTCCATCCTGGTCAGTTGCTCAATGGTTTGAGCACCACCCTACGCACCAAAGGATTTTGGGTTCAATTCCATGTCAAGGGCGGTGCGCATGTAGGAGGAGGCAACCAATCTCATTGATGTTCTCTCTCCCTCCCTTCCACTCTCTAAAGAAGCAATGGGAAAATATTCTTGGGTGAGGATTAACAACAAAATAAGGAAGTAAAAAATATAAATAAGGAAGCAATAGGGTCAACCCTAATGAGCTTCTTGGCAATCAAGATACAAAAGGAAATCTTAACTGCTATTATCTGATTCCAAAATGGGAAAATATTACAAGGAAAATTAAGCTTTACATAGGACTGAATTCTAAAATAAACTGCTTTATATTTGAAGGGGACCACTGACTGCTAGTAAGGCACAGATTCCCACTGGTCTAGTGTCACATTTCACATAGAATGGCCAAAAAGACTTAAAGGGTAACCTAATTGAGGATTGTCCATAATTGTCTATGTTCTTCACTTGCTAACTCCATTCTTTAAAAACCATTAAGCATAGTACCTACTGTCTCTTTAAACCCAGGAGGGAGGGAAAAGTGGACCGAAGAAGTTTTTGCACACTCCTCTATTCCAGACAGAATGGTTGGCATTAGTGTGTTATCTTGTCTTAAAGACCTTATAAGGTGGGTGCCATTCTCTTTATTCATTAACTAAGGAAACCAAGCAAGGTTCAGGAATAGGAAGGAAAGGCTTCTTGAAGGAAAGAGATCTTTTTAGAAAATATGTTTTTATTTTTTCTAGATAGAAGAAGGGAGATGGAGAGAGAGAAACATTAAGGTGAGAGCATAACATCTGTCGACTGCTCCTGCACATCCCCTACCGAGGATCAAGCCCACAACTCTGGCATGTGCCCTGACTGGAATCAACAGTGGCCTTTCATTGTGCAGGATGCAGCTCTAAACTAACTGAACCACACCTGCCAGGGCTTATATCAGACATTGAATCACACAAAGCCAGTTTAGTTGGAGTATGGAGGTCAGGTGAGACTGCACTTTTTAAATAGCCCAGAAACAGTCCTTCTTTATCTTTTATATTTTCAATATATTTCTATTGCTTTCAGAGAGGAAGGGAGGGCGAGCGAGAGATAAGAAAAACCAATGATGATAGAGAATCATTGATCGGCTGGCTTCCTGTTCGCCTCCTACTGGGGATCACGCCCAAAATCTGACTATGTGCCCTTGATCGGAATTGAACTCGGGACCCTTCAGTCCACCAGCCGACACTATCCACTGAGCAAAACCAGCGAGGGCGAGACTCCACTTTTTCACCTCTTCTCTGGAGACCTGTGGAATGCTCCCAGCCTTTTCATTTAGTTCCTTAATCATACCTTTTGGACTGTAAATTCTTTTGAGTCTCTTTGCTTTGCTTCTCAAACTAGACTTTCAGTGATTATAGCTTTGCTAACATAGAAGGAAAAGGCATACATGAGAAATGGACTGATACAACTTTTCTACCCTTTGAATAGTTTCATATGCAAAAAATAGAGAGTATCTTTAAAATGTGAATGACTATCCTGCTGAAATAATTAAAAATGTGTATCCCATTTATGGGTGGCATTGGCTAGCTATTCCATGTTCCATTTTAGGCCTTAAACTAAATTTTGGTCTGATTGTAGCAGGTCATTTGTGTTTGACCAGAGGTTAGTGACACATGACCAGTCCACAATTTTTATGAGAAGTTTTCCATCTAACTTCACCCACTTCCCTACTATCCGTATGAAGTAGTGCCTTGCATTCTCAGCTTTTTTTCATATAGAAATTGTGACATTGGTTTTTTAAAAAAATGTTTTTATTGATTTCACAGAGGAAGAGAGAGGTAGAAACATTAATGATGAGAGAGAATCACTGATCAGCTGCCTCCTGCATGAGATTGAGCCCTCAATCCAGTCATATGCCCCGACCAAAAATCAAACCGTAACCTCCTGGTTCATAGGTCAACGCTCAACCATTGAGCCACGCCAGCCGGGCATTGTGCCATAGGTTTTAATTTGCTTTGCCCAGTTGTGTTCTGGTAATCACGATTTTAAATTTAAGTTAACACTGGTTACAGAAACTCATTGCAGTGAAACTTCTAATGTGGATTGACCTTGTCTCCTTGAAAAAACGAAGGGGTAGTTAACTAAGTCCACCCTCTAGTAGGAAAACTCCAGAGAGGATGTATACCTAGTATACACATAATTTACCCTTGAACAAGAGGTTATGGGTGTCATGTCCGCACAGTTGAAATTCCACTTACTCCCCACCTCTGATAGGAAATAGTAACAGGCATTATTGAAAAAAACTGTATACAAGTGGACCTGTGCCATTCAAACCTGCGTTGTTTAATGATCAACTGTATACAACAATTTTTTAAAACAAATTTAGATACTTTGCTTCATTAACATGCTTTACCTAGATGGGTATTGCTATCACCCCGTTGCCAGTAAGTACAGCTTAATAGTGTACATAACATCTGACATTGAGAGTAGATCAGTTAACACCTTTCCCTCTATATAGCGAATCTTTTTCCATAGAAATGAATATGTGGCCAGTGAAAGTCTTCTTTATTTGAATGCATATTATAACTGTAAAATATTTTACAATAAAATTGTAAAAAAAAGAGAAATTAGTAACTTCTCACTATATTTTTTGAACATATGGTCTGTAAATTTAATAAAATATTAATTTCTTTTAGAGTATCATAAATTTCTATTTGGCAAAGATTTCTGAAGATATTCTTTTGCAAAATTCAAATACAATGGCCAGGTAATAACAGACAGACATTATTTGATCTGTTACTTTAATGTGTGTCCAGCTCTTGCTGAAAATGAGACATTGTCTTTGATTTCTCCTGGCCAAAGAACCCAGCATCTTTTTTCTTTTCTCTGGAAATCTCTCTTCTTCAGAACATACATTTTTTTCTATGTAAATAGTTTATTTCCTTGCATTTTAAAATATATATATGTATTATTTATTTTTTACAAAGAGGAAGGGAGAAGGATAGAGAGTTAGAAACATTGGTGAGAAACATCAATCAGCTGCCTCCTGCACACCTCCTACTGGGGATGTGACCACAACCAAGGAACATGCCCTTGACTGGAATCAAACCTGGGACCTTTCAGTCCTCAGGCCGATGCTCTATCCACTGAGCCAACCAGTTAATTTGTTGCATTTTGTTATCGAAGAGTTCAGGACCCTCTTTACAATTTCTGTGCATCAGTCTGCAAGTTTTCCAAATTTATTTCCAGATAATTAATACACTGCTTATTAAGTAATAAGTAAAAAACATGAAAGTGTGTTGTAACCACAGCAATTATTTAGAACTTAGACCAACAAGATTTTTTTAAGGCAAGAATATTGTATCACTGATGTTGTTTAGAAATGCGGGTGTATGGTGATAATCAAAAGCAGACTGACTTCTAGTCAATTTTTAAATCATGCACAGACCATGCTCTTACTGTCTGTGCTTGTGAGAGACTGCCTTCACTGAACCACTTGCACTTGGTGAGTCACTGAAGAGTCTCAGTAGACAAAGCTAATTTATTCCGTACATCTGGACATATCTCTTCAGTCTCCTTTGCAGAGTCTTCCTCATTCTGGACATTGGAATCATCTGGATTTTGGTTCTGAATTTCCTCTTTGTCTATATATTTTTCAATAGATAATACTGTATGTTTTGGTGGCTTTAAGTACAGTCTGTATGCCATTGATTCCCATCAATTTCTCCAACCTAGATTTCTTCTCCCCCACAGTTGCATCTCCACGTACCTCCTTGAGGTCTGTCCACTGGATGTCACACACATCTCAGTGGAACTCCAGACCTGCTCCTACAGTCTCTTTCCCCCATTGTTCTCTGTATCAGCTGATGATACACCATCCTCCCAGAAATGGAGACAAGAAAGTCCATATTCTTATCCTGCCCCCAGGCATCAAAGTCTGCCCAGTCATATTTATTCCTCCTCCAAAATAAAACTTCACTCTAACCTGTTTTAAAGACTTGACAGATGTCCTTTCTGGTAGTAAACTCCATTGGTTAGTAATCTCGCCATAAAAAATTGTTTCTTTTCTCAAATAGAAGGCTTTCCACTATGGTTTAATTCCATCTTTTTCTAAGTGAAATCTCATTAAATAGACCAAAGGTGTGCAAACCTTTTCTGTAAAATTGAATACTGTAGGTTTTGAAAATCCTGCAATCTTTGTTGCAACAACTGATCCACTCCATGTGTCATTGTAGCAGAAAAGCAGATATAGGATGTATGTAAACAAATCAGTATGACTGTTCCAATCAAATTTTATTTATAAAAATAGAAGGTGTATTTGTATGCCTTCATTCTGTTACAGTAGCTTATAGATGGAAATAACCTAAGTGTCCCTGAATAGATGAGTGAAATAAATGAAATGGGGTATGCCCATACAGATATATTATGCAAGCATGAAAAAGAATGAATTTGGTACATGTTACAACATGGTTAAATCTTAAAAACATGCTTGGTGACGTGAGTCAGGGACAGAAGGACAAGTACTGTATGGATCCACTTATAAAAGATACTTATAATAGGTAAATTCATAGAAACAAAGTAGATAGAGCTTACCTGAGGCTGGAGAAGTAGGAGTTATTTTCAGTGGGCACCAAGTTTCTGTTGGGGCAATTAAGTGATGGGAATAGATAGTGGTGATAGTCGCACAACATTGTGAATGTACTTAGTGCTACTGAATTGCACATTTACAGAGTTAAATATTATGTTAATATATTTTTTAAAAACACATTTTTATTGATTTCAGAGAGGAAGGGAGAGAAGAGACGATAGAAACATCAGTGATGAGAATCATTGATTGGCTGCTCCTGCACGCCCCCTACTGGGGATTGAGCCACAACCCGGCATATGCCCTTGACCGGAATCGAACCTGGGACCCTTCAGTCCACAGGCTGACGCTCTATCTACTGAGCCAAACCAGCTGGAGCTATGTTAATAACTTTTACCAAAATTTTGAAAAGTTAGGATAAAAAGGAGACAATAAAAATGAGGGGTGTGGAACAGGCCGAGCTTGACCCACAGGCCGTTTCTAGAGATTGTAAAACCTTGCCAGCCTCTCCTCTGGGTTTATTTTGTTCATTAAAAAAAAAAAAATTACTGATTTTTTTTTTTTAAATATATTTTGTTGATTTTTTACAGAGAGGAAGGGAGAGAGATAGAAAGTCAGAAACAACATGAGAGAAAGACATCGATCAGCAGCCTCCCGCACGCCCCACAGTGGAGATGTGCCCGCAAGCAAGGTACATACAATACCCCTGACCGGAATCGAACCTGGGACCTTTCAGTCCCCAGGCTGACGCTCTATCCACTGAGCCAAACCGGTCTCGGCTGATTTTTTTTTTTTTTTTTTTTTTTTTTTTTTT
>PVJN01051736.1:0-14354 GCA_004026805.1 Lasiurus borealis
AATAGAGAAACTGGGTCTCTTGTGTTCTTTTTTTTGGTTGTTGTTGTTGTTTTAAATATATGTTTTTATTCATTTCAGAGAGGGAGGGAGAGAGAGAGAGAGATAGAAACATCAATGGTGAGGGAGAATCATTGATTGGTTGCCTCCTGCACATCCACTACTGGGATCTAGCCTGCAACCTGGGCATGTACCCTTGAATGGAATCGAACCCGGAACCTTTCAGTCCACAGGCCAACACTCTATCCACTGAGCCAAATCAGCTAGAGCGTGGGTCTCTGTTAAAACAGGATGGTAACTTGACCAAAAAATAGAAAGGGTACTGAGCAACAACCAGTCTTTAGGCTCCTTGGCGCTTGTGTTTTAGAAATATGGCTGAACAACAGGAAATTGAAACAAGAGGGATTGAAGCTAGACAGGAAGGAGAACTTCCTGATGATCTGATTCTAGAAGAGACTAAGGGATCTTTTAATTTGGGAGATTTCATCAGTAAAACCGTGTTTTGGGGGCAGACCCCTTGCCTGAAAGCAGAGATTGGGGCAAATGACTTCCTGAGACTTTTTACAGTCTAAATAAAGCAGGGTTTCTTGGCCTCAGCACTACTGACATTTTGGGCTGGATGGTTGTGGGGGCTGTCCTGGGCATTATAGGATGTTAATGGTACCCCTGGACCCCACCCACTGGGTGCCAGTAGCATCTGACCTCCCCCCTCCAGGCTGCGACAACCAAGCATGTCTCCTGACATTGCCAAATGTTCAGTGGGAGTAAAAACTGTCCTCCATTGCAATCTCCTGGCCTGGAGAATCTCATTCTGGAGCACTCTGGAAAGGCGCGATTTTTAGAATATGTGTTAGAAATAGGGAAAGATAGCAATCATTGTGGGAAAAGCAGGCACACCTCATCAAGAGCTCTAGGTTCTAACTCACCATGTGATCATGACTTGAACTATCTGTCTCACCTTTAACAAGGAAAGAATCATCCGTACCCTTCTGATCATGTAGGGGAAATGGGAGGCTAAAAGGAGGTTAGGTTGGAGAGTTCTAGAATAAGGAATCCTTATGATTAAAAAAAAAAAAGGAAGTGTATAATCATGTTTTGAAGTTTAAACGGCCCGAGAAGCTGCTGGTTGTGAGGATCCTGAATGAAGATGAAAGTTTAGGAAGATGGGAGAAGCTCTGTCGCCAATGGTTCCTATCAACTACTTTTTCCTAGAAATATAATTTGTACAGAAAAAAGGCACTTAGTGTAGAGCCTGATAAGTTGGTTACTATGTTACGTATAATTTCTAAGAATTCCAAACCCGGGAAGAAGAGTGGAATGGGCAGGAGAGGGAATGTTCTCGGGGTGCGCAGATGCCGGCGAGGAAGGTGACCCAGAGACCTAGCAACGTGTGAGGGACATGAGGGCAACCAGCATGACCTTGAACAGCCTGGTTCCCTCCCTGGGAAATCCAGGCCATCTCTTGGGGTCAGCAGCTCGAAAGGAAGAGGAAAGTGTGGCAAAAGAACCACTAAATACAAGGACTTCCCAATAGGAAAGTTGACACAATGAAGAGACCAATGCGCTGAGAATTTCCATCCTGGGATAGCTCGGAAAGCAAGTGATGGATTAGCACCTTTCTTTTTTTTTCTTTTTTTTTTTTTAATATATTTTATTGATTTTTCACAGAGAGGAAGGGAGAGGGATAGAAAGTCAGAAACATCGATGAGAGAGAGACATCGATCAGCCGCCTCCTGCACACCCCACACTGGAGCTGTGCCCGCAAGCAAGGTACATGCCCCCGACCGGAATCGAACCCGGGACCTTTCAGTCCGCAGGCCGACGCTCCATCCACTGAGCCAAACCAGTCTCGGCAGCACCTTTCTTAAAGGGTTGACACAGGCAGGAATCTAGATGAGATGACTTTAAGAGCTCTTCCAACACTGAGTCTACGAAAGACTCAAACAAGCAACTGCCTCATTGCCACAAGCAATTCGATGTTGTAATTACTCAGGTATAACGTGGACTAGGGAGGGGCACAAAAGTCCAGAGTCTGCTACACAATCTGGCCTTTTCCCTCCCATGCACCCCGAGACTCGGGGTTCTGGAGAGATACCAGGCAACAGTGATGCGAGAAACACCCCAACTGGCTATGGTTTATTTTCTCCTTAACTCCTACTCTGGGTTACATATGTACCTCCTGCTACTACCCTGGGCCGGCCTCTCCCTCACTGACATGCAAATGGAGTGTCCTCAAGGCCACAAACCCTGTCCCAGCCACATGTCCACTGTGACAAACTTCCTGACTGCCAATGGAAACCACACCGTCCATGGAGAATCTGCCTTGATGAATATTCAAGCTGGTGGGGAGAGGGGGGGAGTGAACTGAGTTCTTAGGGTGTCTATCACAGGGGGCTGGCCGTGTGGGCATGCGGAAGGGTCAGCTCTCCATTCTCTCTGCTAATGGAGGAATGGCTTCTGAATTGTCCAATCAGGTTTGGGCATATTCCATAGCCCTTACTTGCAAAGACAGGACATTTCTGTCTGGACATTCTTGACACTTGAACCTGCAGAGTGAAGACTTGACTCAGAAGCAACTAGAGCCGAGACTGGTTTGGCTCAGTGGATAGAGCGTTGGCCTGCGGACTGAAAGGTCCCGGGTTCGATTCCGGTCGGGGGCATGCGCCTTGCTTGCGGGCACATCTCCAGTGTGGGGTGTGCAGGAGGCAGCTGATCGATGTCTCTCTCTCATTGATGTTTCTGACTTTCTATCCCTATCCCTTCCTCTCTGTGAAAAATCAATAAAATATATTTAAAAAAAAAAAAAGAAGCAACTAGAAAGCTTCCGGAGGAATGAGACACTTCTCCTCTCTGCCTGAAGAGAACCACTAATATATCCTCTCTCTCTCTCTGATGATGGTCTAGCAAATTCTCACACCTTCCCCAGGGAGGGGAAAAAATAGCAGAAACAAAGGATTGAGTTTCAGAGCTCTTTCCTTTCCAGCTCCTGCTGCGCCTGTGGCTGGCATGTGGGCAGAGAGCAGGTTTCTATGGAGATAATGATAAGCAAAAATTTGGTGCTCAGAGTAGGTAATGTCAACAAGTTTGATCACGGAAAATCTGCAGAACCGATCATCTAGAGCTGACAGCACCTCTAGGAGGAGAAAGATGGAAGCAGGGCCCTTCTGGTGGGACAACACAGGGCTAGCCCCCCCCCCCATCCCTGCCCCTCCCGCTCAGGTACTCACGTGGCCTCTTCAAACACACGCACTCTCTCACAGCCTTCCGGAGGCTCCCGTTTGAAGACGTAGCTGTGATTGGGCCGAGGGGAGGAGGCGAATGCAAGGACTGGAGATGGGCTGCCGTCTTCGAGGAAGGCCGGGGGGCCTGGCGGGGAGGCTGCAAAGAGAGCGAGGCTGCGTTCAGTGGCGCTGAAGGAAGATCCCCACGCCCTCCGCTCAGGCCCTGGGGTACAGGGAAGAGGCTGAAGACACAGGAAGATGGAGGGGGGCAGGGGGCATGCTAATCCAGGCTGTTTTTCTAAATCCTACCTTAAAAGATCTTTGAGGCAGCTTACAAAAATACCTATCTTGTCACACAGGATAAAAACAATGCAGCTGAACTGATAGAAAAGTCAGGTCTGATACCAACTAGAGTGGTACCTCGAGATACGAGTTTAATTCGTTCCGTAACCTTGAGGCGTGGGAAACTATGAGACGCTCGAGTCTCGGTAAACTGGTGGGTGGTGTGCAGCTGGCCGATTCGCGCGATTATTCCTATCTCAAATGTTGCTCGTATTTCAAAGCAAAAATCGCTCACTCGACGGCTTGTATCTCAAAAATCTCGTATGTTAGGGCACTCGTATCTCGAGGTACCACTGTATATATTCCAGGAGATGAACGGCGATTGGAACTCCAAGCCTTGGCCTTAAAGGAATCCTAATTTCTGTCTGTCTCTCTTCCTTCTTGCAAGACTGCCCTGCCCTGCCCTGCCTGCCAATATGCCAGAGCTCCTTCCTCCCCACAGCCTTGAAAATCTATCCCTTCTTCCAGGAAGAGCTCTTGTACCGACTCAGAGAAGCAATCTTTGCTCAGCCCCACTCGTGGGATAAAATTCCTCTTGCTTTTCACCCAGCGAATGTACTCTGCCTAGCTTGCAAATATTGACTTTATCTGTATCTATCTCACATTTATTCCTTATTACTCTGGGCTCTGTTTACCTCTGTGTGTTGTTAGATCCTGCCCTTGGCCAGCCTCCTTCACGGGGCTGCTGGGAGAATCAAAGGAGGCGATGCGGGCAATGGTGCTTTATAAAGGAAGGATCGTTACTGTCGGGAGGAAGGACTGGTGTCTTGTCCTGCTCGTGATGCGGCCGGGGCACGGCAGAAAGTAGAGATTTGGAGTCAGAGAGTTTGGGTGTCCATCGGGGTCAGACCAGGGCTCATTCTCTTATTCTCTATCATTTACAACCTCCCTGAGGCCTACCGCTGGTACTGGGCACAGTGGACACCTGGATAGACTCGAGGGCTTTCCTGCCAAATATGGGGATGGAGGGAGTGCTCCCAGTGAGGATTAAATAAAAGTATAGGTGGCAGGGACTTTATGTAAATTATAAGTCAGAATTGATATCAAAGCCCATTGTTAAGACTAGTATAAACATATGGAATAAAGATGGCTCACGGAGATATACTCATCACCTGGTAAATAAAGATGCCAGCCTGACATTGAGGAGAGGCAGAAAAGGGAGTGGAGGGGCCCCTGCACCCCGAGGAGGCCTGCCGCCTCGCCTCGGCCTCCTCAGCTTACCTTTGTCATTGGGGATGGAAGCCAGCTCCTCGACAGCACCCCGGTGTTCCTCGCGGCTAGTCTGGCCAGAAGGCTGGGGAGATGCCAGGGGCACAGAGGGAGAGCTGGAGAGGTTGCCAGGCTCCAAGAGCAGGAGGGGGAGATCACAGCTGCCACTCTGGGGGGGAGCTGGGGCGCGGTGCCCATCAGGAATATCAAGGATCTGCCGAGGGGAAAAGGGTAGGTGACGACGCTGTCCTGGCTCTTCAGGACTACAGAGCTGTGGGGACCCCTGGGGCCCTCCCTTTGCCCTGTTTCCATCCTCTATTTACAACACACAGCGACAGCAGGACACCATTTCCTCAAGTCACTGATTTCCCGACTCCCCAGCCCCATCTAAGGGAAACCCCTTCTATTTCTCCCCTAGCACTTCGTTCTTTTCCTGCAGCCAAGTTATCATTGCCTATTTATTTGAATGGTTTCTCAATGTGTCACCCTATCGGGCTGTAAGCTCAGGAGGGCAGGGACTCTCTGTGTCCTGGCCACCAGGACACTGTAACCGTGGTAGGCCACTGTAGGACGAGTATGCAAAATGTCATCATGCACTTAACACGCCTAACCCCTTTCATTCACATCAGTGGCACTTGTACCCACAGCTCCCCAAATTGTGTGCATGTGTTTGGGTGGGTGTAAAATTCTACATATATGCCCACTTAAAATCAACCAGCAAGTGAGTCGTAAACGGAGGATGTGCCCACTAGAATTATATTAATACTGCCCGACTGGCATTCCCCAATTGTACTGTGTCGGTACAAACATGTGCCCGAGGCTTCAGGGAAGGTAGCAAATAATTCCGCTGGGTGTGGGGCGGGGAAGAAGGCCACCCGGGGGCACTGGGCAGGGCGGATGAGTGTCTGTCAGCAGGTAGAGCTGGGGGAAGGGGAGTGGTAGCACCGGCAATGGGTGGCTTTCACTGAGCACAGGGGTGACGGCAGCAGTGCCAAGTATGCAGGAAGTGAGCTGGTGCTTGGCTGGAGGACAACGTCTCGCTCATTCCTCCCTCTGGGACCTTCCCCTCTGCCAGCTCCTGCTCCTCCCCTGCCGACCTAGCACCGCAAAGCCTTCCCCGGCTACCCCCACGCGGCTCTGCCGGCCCTGTGGTCAAGTCCATTTGAGTCTAACCAACTCAGTCCATGTTCCTCCTGCATGCTGGGGGCTGCATGGCACTCTGCGGCTGCGGCCACAGCCTGAGCCCCGAAGAGCCAGAGTCCTAACCCCGAGTCCGGACTCAGCAAGACGCCAGCGGTCAGTGCATGCAGGATGCAGCTCACTCACCCGCAGCAGCTCCTCTTCTCCCTGCTCCTTCACAAACACCTCCTCCAGCTCCTGGTTGAGCCCTTCCAGGCTCCGGTGCAGGCAGGGGCTGAGGCGAAGGACGGGGGACCCTGAGGGGAAGCCGGGAGGGGACGCCTGGGGAGGAAGCACATGAAGCATCACTGAAACGCACCACGCCCGACAGTTAGCAGCTCTGGCCGGGAGCGATGGTCCTATCTACACGGCAAAACCAAGCGAGTGAAGGGATCTGGGTATAGTGACTGGTCGAAATAGGGCCAGTCAGTGGGGTGTCCTCCCGAAGTTAGGGGTCCGCTTTTAATGGCTGCAAGAGCATCATGGCCTGTTGTACAGGGGATGAGGGTGGAGAAGAGAGAAACCCAGAACAGTAGGAAGCTCTTCCAATGTCATTCACCAAGTCCAAGTTTGCGTTAAAGCTTTTTCTAGGCACCCAGGAGCCACAGGACATGTGGGGTGGCAGGCCTCAGGTGCTGCCCGCATATTGGGGGGAGTGGGCCATGGAGGCCGACAAAGGGGAGAAGGTGGGGAGGTGACAAACCCTCAGTGCTCCCCGCACAGCATGGTCTCCTTGGAGTGGGGAGCAGCGCTCCTTCTCTTTCCCAGTGCGGCTCAGCTTCGTCCTCTGCAGCTGCTGCTTCAACTTGGTGATCTGGGGGCCGGGGGAGAGGGAGAGGGAAGGAGGTGAAGCAAAGCAGAAGTGCCCTGGGCCCCGCCCCCCGCAGTGGCTCCTGCCAGAGGCCCAGGGAAACGCCTCAAAGGGAGACGGCAGTTCATCTTCCACCTCGAGCCACCTCCGTGGGGCTCAGAACTCTGATGATGGCTGCATCGGGCACGCTGGGAACCTTGTCAACTGGATTACTGGATATATATATATTTTTTAATATATTTTATTGATTTTTTTTTTTTTTTACAGAGAGAAAGGGAGAGAGATAGAAACGTCGATGAGAGAGACATCGATCAGCCGCCTCCTGCATGCCCCACAGTGGAGATGTGCCCGCAAGCAAGGTAAATGCCCTCAACCGGAATCGAACCTGGGACCTTTCAGTCCACAAGCCGACACTCTATCCACTGAGCCAAACCGGTCTTGGCTGGATTACTGGATATTTTTAATGACCGTATATTGCAGAGATGGCTCCATTTCCAAAAAATTTAAAAATACACAACCCTCAAACCCTTTGTGTCTTTCACCGATTCCGAAGGCATGGAATCCTACTCTATGAATAGAAATGGGAAATGATGTTTTTGAATTCACTCCCCAAAGTACATTCGCAGCTCTCTCAGAGGCCCCGGGCCCAGGACGGATGGAAGGATTTCCCCCCGCTTTAGAGCAGCCCGCACTGAGCGAGGAGCAAGCTTCTCCAGAGGGAATATTAGATTTTTGTCCCGACTTCCATTTCCTGGAACAATTAGGGATTATCCTCAACAATTTTGAATATTATCCCCGTCACATTGGGGATTCTATACCTACTTGCCTCGGCTGGCAAATGCTCCGGAGCCGAGCTCTCTAAATAGGGGCCTAAATTAAATGGCATCCGGAGGGTAGACGCGCTGCCCACAGCCACGCACTGTGACTGCTGCCAAGAAGAAAAGTGCTTTCAGATCTGCTATTGGGGATCATTCAACCATGACTCCATGCTTCGGGTAAATAACTTGCTTACCCCGATAATTACCAACTAAATACTTTGCATTTTCCACTAGCCTTAAACCCTTCATCTTTTTTCTGTTTTTTTGCAACCAAGAAGGCAGAAGCGACTCTCCCATAAAGGAGTCAGGTGAGACCCCAGCCAGCTGGGCCGTTAGGGGCGGCCCCACTGCGTGGCGGACACCAGTGGGTTGGGAGCCCCGGAATGGCCGTCTATGACTCTCTCTCTAGTCAACCTCAAGGACTGGAACCCTCCTGAGAGAAAAGGGCCAGGAAAAGAGCTTGGAAACAATAACTATTTTTTTCTTCTTTTAAACCGAGGCTGATGAATACATAGTAAGTACCGCATGGCGCTGGGGCTTTTCAGTCCCCAGGAAGGCACTCCCCATCTTCCTCCAGCCTCTGAACCGCTTATCTGGATCCAACCTCAAAGCTCGGAGAACAATGGTGGCTCCCACCCCGGGCCTGGCTGCTGACGGGCACCGGCAGGCACCGGCCAAGCCCCTGCTGGCAAGAGGGTCCTGGCTCCAAAGGCCTGGCCACCAGGCGGCTAGGAGGCAGCTGCAGGGGAGCCATCTCACTAGGAAAAGACCAGGTCCAGGCAAGGGAGACAGGGAGTGAGTCTACTTTGGAGCAGGTGGTGGGGAGGGATCTTGTCCTCCTGCCTCGTGCTCAGAGCCAACAGCCAGCGGCTTCCTCCCTCGGTTTGTGGGTCTACACACTCCCCCTGCCTCCAGCTTGGGCCACAGCGCTGGGGTGGACAGGAGGCAGCTACTCCCGCCAGGAAGTCCGAGGGGACGGTTACCTCTTTGCGGTGGTCGGTGCTGCCCCAGGACGCCGAGCGCTTGTGCGTGCAGGAGCTGCTCCGCTCTCCTTCAAGCTCTTGCCAGGACAGGGGCGTCTGCGGGGAGAAGAAGCGTGACATGGAGCCACCTCTCCGGGGGGCTCCGGGGAAGCGGACACACAGTCTCCCGGACAGAGGCCGGGGCCTCCGCTCTCCCATCTGCTCCACAACCTGCTCAGCGCTGTCAGCCTCTGTCACTCCTCCAGGCTCCTCCACCCGCTCCCTCTTTCCCCATCACCCTCCTCCCGACGAGCCAGCAAGGCCGGCCCGCTCTCTGTTCTCCACGACTTTTACACGTGGCTGACAGGCCGAGTTCTCGATGCTCCCCAACAGGGAGCTCAAGCATTGTCCCCCCAAAGAGCACGGGCTCAGGGACCCACGGGCATCCTCTAGTCTCGCACCCTCCGTGTGCCCAGCACAGGCCCAGGTTCCTGGGAACCCAATGAAAGCAAGTTATTAGGAAGCATTCATTGGCAAAGCAAAAAAAGGTCAACAGAGATCCCCTCCCTCCACTCCTGACAGAAGCAGGAGACGTCTGTGTGGTGCGGTGCCTTCTGGGACTTTCCCCTGCACACAGAGTAAGTGCTCAGAGCCCTCCTGGATACCCAGGGATGGGACGTGTCCAGAAAGGAGGGGGCCGGAATTCTGCAGGCAGCCCTGACTCCTGGCCGCTCTTGGCTTTGTCACAGCTCCTTCTCCCGGGCCCTGCGCTGCTCCTCGTGAGAACGGGGCTGTCAGTCTGCTGGCCTCGCTCCTCTGCCTCACGGAAGACAGAGTTGGCCCGAGTTGGAGGCAGGGGGGGTGTACAGACCCACTTCCTGAGCCCCAAACCGAGGGAGGAAGCTGTTGGCTCTGAGCACGAGGCAGGAGGACAAGATCCCTCCCCACCACCAACATCCCGATTTCCATTCCAAGGGAGGGGCCCGGGGGGGAATGCGCCAGTGGAACCAGTTCCTCTCCGAGTTCTTTGCAGAAGCTGCCAAAACCATGAGGGCCTGGGAACCGTCTCCTCCGGCAGATCTGCTGACCTCCCCGGAGAGGCTGCAGCACGCAGAAGGGGGAGGAAAGCAGAGAGAAACCCAACAGCTCAACACCCAACAGCTGCTAAGAAGCGCTCAGCAGGGACAGTCTGAGCGGGGCTGTGGGAGCAGCCTGTCCTGTGACAGCTGCCGGGGAGGGGCCCCGGGGCAGGGGCTCCTTGGTTCTCCCTTCTCCCAGCTGCCCACCCATCAGACAATTGCCCACGTCCCTTCCCTGAGGCTGGCACCCCGGGGAGACTCTCAGAGATCCGTTCCCCCGTAGGCCCCTCCCTTAGGAGAAAGGCAGGCAGCACATCCTTCTGGCCCGGACCCCAAAGCCCCAGAGGTGAAGCTGGCTGACGGTCCATGGAAAGCAAGCAGCTGTCTAACTCCCAAATGCCTACATCTCTCGAAACCGGAGTTGGCAGATGGAGCCTCAGATATGGCTGCTGCAGAGATTGAAACGTGAGCAGGAAGTCCGCTTCCCCCGCAGCCCCCTCAGCCCCCTCGGCTCAGCGGGTGCATGAACTCTCCTCCATCCCGGGCTCTGCTGATCCTAGTGCCGGGTCTCGCTCTAGCCTGCTGTCCCTGGAGGAGGGACGATGGTGAAGTGATGAGCCCCCCTCCCCTCCTCCATGAAGATGCTGTCTCCACAGGTGGGTGGTGAGAGGTAAAAACAGCCATATCCAGGCTGCCACCGGTCCCACTGACATCTCTGGCAAACGCTTCCACTGCCTTCCTTCTTCGGAGACATGTGAGGGGGTGGGAGGAAAAACGTGGGCTGGCGCCGGAGCTGAGAAAGGATGTGGAATTCGTGGCAGCGGGATCATCGCCTCTCTCAATCTGCTTTCCTTCCCTGCGCGCTGTCTGCAATGTCTCCAGCAACTATGGCCGCTCTGTGTGTACTGTGCTACCAAGGCCGTCGCTCTGCCTCAACACCCACCCCAGCCGCTGTCTCACCCTCCATCCCATGGATTCTCTCTCCATATTTGGTTCCTCCGACCCAGGCAAACCAAGCCCAGCTCCGTTTTCTTATTCATGCATTCGACAAATAGCCACTCCATGCGAGCTGTGCCAGGCAGTGCTCCAGGTGCTGGGGACACTACGGTGCACAAACCAACGAGAATCCTCTTCCCCCTCGAGTTTATGTGCTAGTTAGGGACGAGGTCTCAACAATGACAAGCACTAAAGAGAAAAGGACACCAAAAAAAAAGGGGGGCTGGGAATGCTGGGATGGGGAGGGGGAGACCAATGTGATTTTAAATGTGTGGAAGTCTGCAATGAAAAGGTAATGCCTGAAGAAAAACATGAAGGAGAGGAGGGAGGGAGCCACGTAAGAGTGATCTAGGAGGAGGCAATAACAAGTGCAAAGGCCCTGAGGCAGGAGCGAGCCTGATGCGTTGAGGATGAGGAGGAAGTCAGTGAGGCCGGAGCAGAGTGAGCCAGGGGCATAGCAGAAGGAGGTCAATAGATGCAACAGGCCCTAGCTGGTTTGGCTCAGTGGATAGAGCGTCGCCCTGCGGACTGAAGGGTCCCAGGTTCGATTCTGGCCAAGGGCACATGCCTGGATTGTGGGCTCAATCCTCAGTAGGGGGCGTGCAGAAGGTAGCCCATCAATGATTCTCTCTCATCATTGATGTTTCTATCTCTCTCTCACTCTCCCTTCCTCTCTAAAATCAATAAAATATATTTAAAGAAAAAAAAATACATGTGACCAATTAAAAAATGGTCCCCAAAAGTATCAGGTCTTAATCCCTGGAACCTATAAATGTTACTTTAGATAGTCAAGTTTTTGCAGATATGATAAAGTTAAGGTGGAAATATTATCTTGGGTTATCCAGATGGGCCTTAAATGCCATTACAGGTGTCCTTATGAGAGACAGTGGGAAATTAGACACACACAGAAGAAAAGACGATGTGACACGGAGGCAGAAATTGGAGTGCCGTGGCCACAAGCCAAAAACTGCTGGCAGCCTCCAGAAGCTGGAAGATGCAAGGAACGGATCTCCCAGAGAGCCTCTAGAGAAAGTACAGCCCTGCCAACACCTTGATCTGGGCCCAGTGAAATGGACTTTGACTTCTGGCCTCCAGGATTGTGAGAGAAGAAATTTTTTTGTTGTTTTAAGCCACTAAGTTTGAAGCTTTGGGTACCTATCCATAGGCTATGCTGTGTTGAAGTTGTTTACAGGCTGGCCTTGAGAGTTCTCACGGCAGGCATGTGCACAGGTGTGGTCTTTGGTGCCTCCTACTGAACTGGGAGCATCAAGAGTGGGGACTGGCCGAGACCGGTTTGGCTCAGTGGATAGAGCATTGGCCTGGGGACTGAAAGGTCCCGGGTTCGATTCCGGTCAGGAGCATGTACCTTGGTTGCGGGCACATCCCCAGTAGGGGTTTTGCAGGAGGCGGCTGATCGATGTCTCTCTCTCATCCAAGTTTCTGGCTTTCTATCCCTTTCTCTTCCTCTCTGTGGAAAAAAAAAAAAAGAGAGAGAGAGTGGGACCTATACGATGCCCCTTATTTTCAGTGCTCCTGGGTGGACAAGCCCCTCTCCCTCTGGGTCCCCCCACAGAGGTCTCCTTGAAGCACAGAGAAGTCGCGGCTATTGAAGGCCACCCTTCAAAGAGCAACGCTCTATGGCACAACAGGAGCCACGCCATGTTGCGTGTCAGCGCTGTTCCAGATGACCCTGTGGAAGCAGGGTGGAGTCAGAGCTGAGCAGCCAAAGTCATGTTGGTCAAAGGGACTCAGGCAGCGGGACAGATCTGTTGGAACACCCTGGCCCAGGGCGAGCAGCTGAAGGAAAAGCAGGACTGCTTGCTAGCCATGAGTGGCACCAGCCAACGGGGCAGATGATGCTCGGAGTATGCCAAACGGAACGTGGGGGAGAGCAAGGGAGCCTTGCCTGCGGTCCTGGGATCCCAGAGCACCATGTGGAAGGATAATTGAGCACGGAGATGGAAGAGAGATTTCCAGAAAGCAGCCTGATAGAACAAAGCAGGCGCCAAATGGAGCTAAAAACCCTCCCAGCTGCGGACTGTAAACCCGCGAAGTCTCTACCTGGACTCTGAGGCAGGAAGAGTCTAGTGGTGGTGTCTCCAGTGACGCCAGCAGAGCCCAGCTGGGTTATGGGTCCTAAGACCATAACCCAGAATACCTGTGGAGGCGCAGCTCAGCGTGGTGCTGGCTTGGTACAGATGGTCAGTAATGACGTGTTGAAATGAAATCCAGGAGGGAATCGGCCCCCTGGACTCTGGCCAGACAGAGACAGGAAAGGCTGAGGCGGGTCTGCCGGCCAGTTCTGAGAACTCCGGCCGCAGGTGGCCCAGGCCACCCTCTCTGGCCCTCCAGTGCCTCTGCCACGCTCACATTTTCCATCCTGAGCCCCTTTTCAGACGTTCTGTGCTGTTGTCACACCATATGCTGCACAACTGGTCCTGCTCCCACTCTGGGAAACGGGCGCCGTGCCCGGGCCTCCACACCCACGAAGGCAGGCCCCCGACGGGCAAGCTGAAGTGCGTGTCATCGCTAAATGTTAGGGCACTGGCTTGGGCAGAGGAGGGAGACATGACACAGGTAGGGCAAGTCGCAGAAAGGGAAGTCTCCCCGAACGAAGAGGCCACCCCTGCCTCCTGCCTTCGGGACACCCCGGGAGGTTTGTCAAGGACGTAAGCCAGCGTATCCGTAAGAAGCAAGTCTGTCGTGGGGGCTTCCCCACCGCACCAGGAACAAGCGAGGCCGGGGATGGACAGAAGAGGGGGTGGTGGGCAGAGGCGGCAAGAGCAGGTATCCAGGGTCCCATGTGTCTGCAGGATGAGAACACGAGCGGGGAGTTTTGCTCAAACAGCCGTGCCAGCTGTGGTGAGGCCACTTCCTCCCTCCAGAAGGGTGCGAGAAGACGCCGATGCTGTGCACAGCACGGAGAGAGAGAGGGGCGACCGCAACCGGCCTGTGGTGCCACCAACACCCTGGCCCGGGGCCAGCCGCTAGGAGAGGCCACTAGGCAGCCAGCTCTAGTTTACCAGCTGAGTGGGGGGGGAAGCGTGGTCCGGAGAGGGGGGCACATATTCAGAATGATCTGGAGAATCCTGACCAGTCCTCCAGATGAGGGTGACCGCGCAGAAGCCTCCTCCTCCTCCTCCCTGGCTGGCCACTCTGCGTCCAGTTCCCGCTGCACCTGAGCACTTCGTTGATCTCACCAGGCTGGTCTCTGGGAAACTCGGTCATCCCTCCTCCCATTGCATCGCCAGAGCACTCCTTCCCCAACCACCACATTCAGACCCCCTCCTCTCCTTCCCAGAAGCACCAGCGGCCCCACAGGATCTGTCCGCTTCTCTTCCCAGGCGGCTGGGTAACTGAGCCCTCCACGTCGGCCTATAAATTGTCTGGAGACTTCCTGTGGCTGCCCAGGAGCTGAAAGCACGGCTCGGCCCAGGGCGGGGGGGCTGGGGCCGTGGCCAACCCGCTGTGTTCACCGCGGAGAGCTTTGCACCCCATCTCCTGCCTGGGAGGAAGCCTGAGGACGCAGCACGCCCGGCTGTCTAACGGCCTGGCAAGCGTCCGGTGCCTGCTGCCCAGGCCTGACACTTGCCTGGAGCGGGCAGGGCTCTCGCTTGCTCTCTGGGGTTCAGCAAAGGGAGTTGCACAATGGTTCCCTGCCTTCACCCGGGCAATGCCAGGGCGGAGGTGGTCTCCAAACACACACTCTGGCTGCTGGTTTTGGGTGGGGTCGGGAGAGG
>PVJN01051737.1:0-14354 GCA_004026805.1 Lasiurus borealis
GTGCGTGACCGGGACCAGACCCTCCTATCTTTTGCGACTCCCCTAAATTTCCGTGCACTTCTCCCTTTTCACAGTCCAAACTCCCCCCGTATGAGTTTCAGCTGGATCTGGGGTCTAGCGTCGTAGGATAAGGGGTTCAATGCCGTTGGGAGTCTCCGTTTCCCTCCCGTCAGAGAAAGCCAGCCAGGTACTCGGGCACTCGCTCTCCCAGCGCGCGCGTCTCCGTACCTCAGCTTTTTGCAGTTCCTATGGGTGTCTGTGAGCCCCTCTCTTTCCTTCTAGCTGTATAACTTCCACTCAGCCAGCTTTCCTGTGGTTCTGGATGATGTCTGTTCTGTCTTTTAGTTGTAGTTTTGAAATTGTTGTGCGAGGCAGCAGTGTAGGTGTTTACCTATGCTGCCATCTTGGCTCCTCTCTCTATCTCTCATGGATATTTCTAACTCTCTATCCCTCTCCCTCTCTGTAAAAAATCAATAAAATATATTTTAAAAAATAAATAAATAAAGTTCTAATGAACACTGGAATATTGTTGCCCTCATTTTACATCTGAGTAAATAGAGACCCAAAGAGGTTAAATAACTTGTCCAAGGTCACATAGCTAGGAAGTGGCATTGATCCAGCGTGGAGAATGGCATTGAATGAAGTCTTAGTTCAGCAATCTGTTGGATCCTGGCTCCACCAGGCATCTTCCATGGCTAAATGGGCAGGAGTCCCCCACACAGCAGGCTTGATCCCAGGAAGACCTAGACAACACCTAAAATTTTATTGCACCAAATTTCTTTGGTTTCCAAAATTTAATTTTTTGCACCTTAATTTCAGGCTGCTTCCAGATTAGAAATGTAATAACTCAATTGCCATAAAGCAAATGAACTCACACCAAAGGGAATCTCCTGCTGAGTTGGCAACGCCTTGGGAGATGGAGATCCATGAGGCAGAGGACACCATGGAGCAGGAGAATATAGAGGCCCCTTTGCTGGAAAGCACAGATCTTGGAGGCCAGGCAAAATGGTCAGAGAAGTGGCCCCCACAGCTGGAGTTCATTAATAGCCCCGAGGTGCATAAAAAGCACTGGGAGTATTCAGGGAAGGGGGCGGGAGGGGGAGTCAGACTGCCAAAGTCACTAAAGGAAAGCCTGAATCCTGAGTTCAATGATGCTTCTCACTCAGCACTATTTCTTCAAGTCCAGGGGAATAGCTTCAGGAATCTGACAATTTAATTCTACTCTGCTGATATAAGTATATCATCCAAACTGACAGGAAGGTAGGCTGATGGTGACATGATTTACTAATGTCATTTTTCTGTAAGGAGCTTCGTAGGAATTCTCTAAACAATAGGCTCTCCCATATCATTTATATTTACCTTTGGGATTTGGGGGTGACACTTTTTTATTATGGTGCTCTGGGCTTTTAGAAAAAATATTTATTGTTGAAAGTATTACATATGTCCTCCTTTTCTCCCCATTGATCCCTTCTAGCCTGCTCCTGCCCCCTGGTGTTGTGTTTTTTAAATGTAACAGTTCTGCTCTAAGAGCACCAGTCTTTTTTAATTGATTGTTTTTAGAGAAAAAGAAGGGAGGAAGGGAGAGAGGAAGGGAGAGAGATGAGGAAATACCTTTCAGAAAAGCCGTGTTCCTCTTGGGCTCCCAGAGTCCAGTTTGGATGACTTGTTCTAATAACTCAAATTTATTCAGTCAGTCAGCTCCAAGTATCTATTGAGCATCTATTTTCTATGTCACCCTATCTAGGTGCAAGAGAAGATCCAAAAAGAGAAATCTTACACAAGGTTGTAAAAGCATTTACACAAACTTGTAAAGGAAGAAAAGCTCGCCTTGGAAGATTCTCCAGTTTATTTTCTTTTATTACTTGCTAGAGGCCTGGTGCACGAAATTCATGCATGGGAGTGATGTGCCCCAGGTGTGTCTAGCACTGAAAACAAACCATTAAGAAACACTCAGCCCAACCTGCACCCTCTCCAATCTGGGACCCCTCTCACATTCCAGAACTTCTGGCTCCCAACTGTTCACCTGCCTGCCTCCCTGATTGCCCCTAACTGCTTCTGTCTGCCAGCCTGATCAACCCCTAACCACTCCCTTGCCAGCCTGGTCGAAGCCTAACTGCTCCCCTGCCAGCCCGATTGCCCCCAACTGCCCTCCCCTGCAGGCCTGGTCACCCCTAACTGTCCTCTGCTGCAGGCCTGGTTGCCCCCAATTGCCCTCCCCTGCAGGCCTGGTTTTCCCCAACTGCTCTCCCCTGCTGGCCTGGTTGACCCTAAGTGTCCTCCCTTATGCCCCAAGTCACCCCTAACTGACCTCCCCAGCCAGCCCAGTTGCTCCTTACTGCTCTCCCTTGCTGGCTTGGTTCCCCCTGCAACTGCCCTCCCCACAGGTTTGGTCTCCCCCAACTGTCCTCCCCTGTAGACCTGGTCACCCCCAACTGTCCTCCCCTATTGGCTATCTTGTGTTTACATGGGGGCAGCCATCTTTGACCACATGGGGGTGGCCATCTTGTGTATTGGAGTGATGGTCAATTTGCATATTACATCTTTATCATATAGAACTAGAGGCCCATTGCAGGAAGATTCCTGTAAGAATAGGGCTTCTTGCCCTAGCTCAGTGGAAAGAGCATTGACCTGTGGACTGAAGGGTCCCAGGTTCGATTCTGGCTGGGGCCACATGTGGGCTGAATCCCCCAGTGGGAGGTGTGCCGAAGGCAGCCAATCGGTGGTTCTTTCTCATCATTGATGTTTCTATCTTTCTATCTCTCTCTCTTTCTCTCTGAAATCAATAAAAATTAAAAAAAAAAAAGCCGAAACCAGTTTGGCTCAGTGGATAGAGCGTTGGCTTGTGGACTGAAGGGTCCTGGGTTCGATTCCAGGGCATATATCTTGGTTGCGGGTGCATCCCCAGTGGGGGGCGTGTAGGAGGCGGCTGACCGATGTCTCTCTCTCATTGATGTTTCTAACTCTCTGTCCCTCTCCCTTCCTCTCTATAAAAAATGAATAAAATATATTTAAAAAAAAGAGAGAGAGTATGGCTTCCTCAAGCCTATTCCTGCAAGAATAGGCTTCCTATGGCGAAAGCAAAGCAGAGAAGGGAGCAAGGCCCACCGAGGGAGGCTTCGCTCCCCTCTCCACTGCCTCCCTCCCTCCCATCTCTGCTGACTCACTCATTTCTTTCTCCACTGCCTTGCTTTTTCCCTTCTCTGCTGCCTCATTCTCTTTTCCGCTGATTTACTCCCTTCTGCAATGCTTGGCTTCCTTGTACGCAGACTTCAGTCTTCACTCCGCACCTGCATATGCAAATTAACCTCCATCTTTATTAGGTTAATTTGCATACTCACTCCTGGTTGGGTAGTGGGCATAGCAGAGGGACAGTCAATTTGCATGTTTCTCTTTTATTAGTGTAGATAGTACTCAATATTCCTAATTTTAGCCCCCATGCCCCTGATTTACCCTCATGTACCAGACTTTTTGTTTCCAAAAGTTTAGGACATGTATCAGTTATTATACATGAGATGATTAAGTTACATGGGACATGATTTTAGGTGATAAGCAGACAAACATAAAATAACAAAGAATTACATCATAAGAAAGTATTTTCCTTTGTAGTTCTCTTTCAAGCCTGGATTACATGTAGAAGAGTGTCATTTGAGCCCAATATGTTATTAACATACTTAACCACTTCTTAATCTCCATCTTAACCAACAAATAAAACATAGACCTAAAGTTTTCTTCTGGCAGTAGCTATTTAGAATTTAATGCCACTGTTTTATTAATTTTCTTTTCTAGGCTATATTATGTTTATGATCAATGACACTGATACAGATTTTCCTTTTTACATGAATGTATTTACATTTTTATTTTTTAAAATATATTTTTATTGATTTCAAAGAGGAAGGGAGAGGGAGAGAAAGATAGAAATAGCAAAGATGAGAGAGAATCAATGATATGCTGCCTCCTGCAAGCCCCCTACTGGGGATCAAGCCTGCAACCAGGGCATGTGCCCTTGAACCGGAATTGAACCCATGACCTTTCAGTCTGCAGGCTAACGCTCTATCCAAACTGGCTAGGGCTATATTTGCATTTTAGAAAAGTTGATTGATTTAAAGAAAAATATTAAGTAAATAATACTTTAGAAGAATGTGGATATGGTTGAGATCCTGACACTGCTCTTCAAATGACTAAAGTTTGGGAAACATTTATTTTCCTCAACTCCAGCCCACTGTTTGTGATCTATTCCTGTCCTTTGCTGGACCTAAACCAGTTCAAGATCAGATTATGATAATGACTGATGTGTCAGTCTCCCATTATAATTGGGCTTTCAGGTCTTGAACCTAAATAAATCTTCTTAATGGTAGAAATTTTTATAAAAAGACAAACAAGGTAAGATATTTGTAGTAATAGAAATGTTCACAGTGCTAATATTTTTGAAAATATATTTTATTGATTTTTTTACAGAGAGGAAGGGAGAGGAATAGTTAGAAACATCAATGAGAAGAGAAAAAAAAACATCAATCAGCTGCCTCCTGCACACCCCCTACTGGGGATGTGCCCACAACCAAGGTACATGCCCTTGACTGGAATCGAACCTGGAACCCCTGAGTCCACAGTTCAATGCTCTATCTACTGAGCCAAACCAGCTAGGACCACAGTGCTAATATTGAGTGCTGCCATTTATTTGGGCTTTTTTATATTCTCTAATTCTCCCAATAACCCTCTAAAGCATTTATCAGACGATGAAACTGAGGCACAGGGAGGTTAAACAAAACTGTTTCTTGGTCACTGAACTAATTAGGATCAAGACCAAGATTCCAGCCAAGGTTCTTCTACTATATCATTGGTCTCTGGTGTTTGGAACCTCTGGCCACATGAGTTCCTATGTGTTCCCCCTGAGCATAAGGCAAACCCTAAAAAAGATACACAAATGAAAATCTGAGGAATTCGAGGGAGCACATGAACAGTGTACAATTATATTGCACAGTGAAATGGAGAGAGACTGTGGAAATATGTTCAGAGTGGATGAGACTACTTGGAGGAAGGAAGACTCTACCAGAGGAGTGTGGAGTCACCTGATTGCATTCATCTCTGCCCTGCCTTTTGCCACATAGTTCACAGACCTCCTTGTAGGGCCAGGCCAGCCTTAATGCTTCCTGCTGACTTCAGGCATGCAGGAATGAACAAGTGCTCTTGCTGCCTTACTTCTGTCTCTGGAAAGCATTCCTTTCCTCTCAGCTGAGGCTGGTACTGCCTTCGGGACAAGGCAGAGGCAGGCAGGGTGCACTTGCTTTGGAAATAGAGCTCCTGTCAGCTCTGCCACTGTCCAGCTGTGCTCTGAACCAGGAGTCTAGGCGAGAATTTCAAGTTCTTTTAGGAATCTGCTATCATGTTAACCTGGGGCTTTGAGTCAACAGTTGGGAATATCCTCTGTGACGTGATGTAGGGAGAGAATCCTGAATCTCACCTCCTGCCTATGCCATGGACCAAGGCATTCTTGTCACACCTGACTTAACCAGTTAGTTTACAGAACACCTCAGATGGGAATTAAGGTAATAGGTTTGAAAGCAGTTGATAAACTCCTAGGCCCCAGAAAAATGTGCAAGATGATGATACTACCAGAGCTTTCCTAACCTATTCCAGAGTTTAGTTCTTGGATCTCTGTCCTTTTCTCTATTTCCATTCTCCCTGGATGATCTTTTCTGTTCCCCTAGTTTTAATTATTATCTATATGCCAATAACATGAAAACCTGAATAGATCTCTCTCCCGAACTGTAGTTTTTATTTCTAACAGGTTCCTAGATATATCCATTTCCATGTATCCCACAGATACATTCAAGTAAACAAAATTTACCCTTTTCCTCTCTAAGTCCAGCTCTTCCTTTGGAATTCAGCATCTAATGGGTGATGCCATCAGCCACATAGTCACCTGAGCTTGATCCTGGGAATCTTCCTTAATGTTTCCTTTGCCCTCACCCCCTTTCATCCAAGGCCCTTAGATGTGTTGCTTTCCCCTCACACTCACTAATTCAGGTGCTCATTTTCCATGTATTATTCTGCCTTAACCTAGATTCTTTTCTTTGGTCTCCTTGTCTCCAGATGTATCAATCACATCGATCAACCCTCCCATATCTGCTCTCATGACGTTTATAAAATTAAATCTGACCATATGTCTCCCCTGCTAAAAACTCTTCAGTGACCCAAGTATATAATCCAGCTCCTTAATCTGATATATGTAAGGCCCTCCCTGTCTGCTTCTGACATTTCAGGTCCCTCCTAACCCCATCCTTATTTCCCTCTGTCTTTGCTATTGCTGGCCTTTCTGTCTGAAATGTGGTCTCCTTCTGTTGTCAATGCCCTGCCTCCACATAGGTAATCCTATTTATCATTTAAGATTCAACTCAGATATCACTTCTTTAAGAAGCCTTCCCAGAATAGCCTCATCCCCTGGTGCCTTAGGTTCATTAAGTGTTTGCATATCTTGTGTATATCTCCATCAAGCACTGACCTAATATTATCATTTCTTTCTTTTTAAAAAAATATATTTCTTTATTGATTTCAGAGAGGAAGGAAGAAGGAGAGAGAGAGAGAAACATCAATGATGAGAGAGAATCATTGATTGGCTGCCTCCTGCACAACCCCCACTGGGGATTGAGCCCACAACCAGGCATGTGGGCTGGAATCGAACCTGGGACCCTTCAGTCCGCAGGCTGATGCTCTATCCACTGAGCCAAGCTGGCTAAGGCTATCATTTATTTCTTATAATTAAATTATATTTATGCATCTTTTCTTTTAGACTATTATATTAACCCTTAGCAGGCTGAAACGGTGTCTTTGCAGCCTCTGTTTCTAGTATAGTGCACAGCATAAACTAAACCCCCAATAATTGAATGTTAGAAAAGTAGTCTTAGCTTTTAAAATATGTCTTTATTGGTAAAAACAAAAGAATCATTTTAGCTAAACCTCATCTACTTAGCATTCTCTTGCCCTAAATCCCTGAGCATTTTAGCTAGTAAACTGAATAGATTTTTCTGAATATACTAGAGGCCTGGTACACAAAATTCATGCATGGGAAGGGAGTTCCCTCAGCTCATCCTGCACTCTCTCCAATCTGGAACCCCTCAGGACCTCTGACTCCTAACCACTCACCTGCCTGCCGGACTGATCCCCCTAACTGCTCTCCCCTGCCTGCCTGATCACCTCTAATCTCCTCTGCCTTGGCCCCACCAAGGCTTTGTCTGGAAGGACATCCAGAAGATGTTCAATCTAATTAGCATATTATCCTTTTCTTAGTATAAATATCCTATAAATGCAAGTTGTTCCCATGTTTTCATATTGTGGAAGGGGAGCCTGCAGTAGCATCCTGGGTTCTGACCAGGGCTTATGCACTTGTGCTTTATCTCAGCAGATGCGATTCCTAGAAGACTCTTGGATGCACCTTGAACATTTCTATCAAATTTGCTAAATCATATTGAACCACTTTAAACTCCCACCAGCAACCATGCATGTATGCATGTACCCTCCGTCCCACTTTGATGCTAATATCATCAATTTCTCCCTAGAAGCTTCCCTCGCATCAGCCTGGACCACTTGGTACTTGAGCCAACTTCATTGTTCAGCTGGAGACTTGATTTCCCAAGATAGAATTATGGAGGAGGAAAATAGTTTTCTTCTACCTTTCTGAGTTCTTTTTTTTAAAATATATTTTATTGATTTTTCACAGACAGGAAGGGAAAGGGATAGGAAGCCAGAAACATCAATGAGAGAGAGACATCGATCAGCCGCCTCCTGCACATTTCTTATTGGGGATGTGCCCACAACCAATGTACATGCCCTTGCCGGAATTGAACCTGGGACCTTTCAGTTCCAAGGCCGATCCTCTATTCACTGAGCCAAATGGGTTTTGGCCCTTTCTGAGTTCTTAGTTGAGACCCTTGTAATGAAAGACAGATCACAAGAGAAAAACAAAAGTTCATTAACATGTGTACCTCGTGTATATGTGGGAGATCCCAGGGAAAAATGAATAACTCCCCAAGTTGGCTTAGAATGCATATTTTAATACCTTCTTCCTAAGGAAAGGGGACAGGAAATGTAGGCCTCTTAGAGAAGAGTAAATTAATTCTAGGAAAGATGAATGAGGGTGGGGGAAAATAGTTTGAAACAAACTTTGAGTGTGATGTCAACTTTTACTCTCCTGTCCTGTGACAGGCATCAGTCTTCTTTGCCTGATGACACTTCTCCCGTCAAGGGGACCTAAGACATTTAAGCTCCTTTTGGGGGGTCCAATTTTAGGCAGATCAGAAAAGTCAGTGAAAGCCTTTGCATGCATTTGCTGTTTTTCAAGCAGCTCAAGATCATCAATATAACAACACAGCATATGTTGGGGTGGCATGTTCTCTGACCTTTAGAATAAAGCCATCAAAAGCTTGTTTCCTCTCTTAGATGATTTGCAACAGTAGCGTTATTCCCTGGAGACGGTATTCCTTCCAGACCTTTCTGGGAATGGTTATAACATACCCTGTGCTTGTAGAAAGGTGTGGGCCACATCACTAAATAAACAGGGGTCAGTTTTTTCATCTTGTGGAAAGGGAGAGAAAGTTATGATAGTTTATCTCTCTTTCCACAGATTTCTTGTGGGTTTGTGTCTCCACTGCCCACCCCACCCCTCAGCAGCCTCAGCACCTGAGCCATGGGCCTTGGGGCTGCTGAGTACTGGGCCCCTCTGCAGGTTTGTGTCTCCAATCTGGCCCCAGCAGCCCCAGTGCCACCTTGGCGAGGCTTGGGGCTGCTCAGTGCTGGCCTCCCTGTGTGTTTGTGTCTCTGATCCAGCCCCCAGCAGCTCCAGCGTTGCCTGGTCCCTATGGTGTCCTATCTTTGTTGGGTTAATTTGCATACTCACTCCTAATTGGCTGGTAGCATAGCGGGAGTATGGTCATTTGCATGTTTCTCTTTTATTAGTGTAGATTTTAAGTTTATGCCAAAACTACATAGTGATATTTCAAAAAGATATTCCCTTAAACATTCCAGTGCCCAATTTAGCGATTATAGGTCATAGGTTCTCTCCTTCCTGCTACTGAGTCTTCTTCAAAGAGCTCCAGGTGTCCAGCTGGTGTAGTTCAATGGTTGAGCATCAACCTATGAACCAGGAAGTCACAGTTTGATTCTGGGTCAGGACACATGCGGGAATTTTGACGCTCAATCTCCGATAGGGGGCATGCAGAAGGCAGCCGATAATAGTTCTCTCTCATCGTTGATGTTTCTCTCTCTCCTCCCCTCTTCCTTTCTCTCTGAGATCAATAAAAATATATTAAAATGGAAGATCACCCGTTTAAATAAAAAAAAAAAAAAAAGGAGCTCCAGCTGGAAGAAACACATCATTCCAGATAGCCTTCTCCCCAAGGTGCAGGGCAGAGCTCTAATGTGGCAACCTGAGGGCAGATTGGTTTCACATCAAGGTTTGAGGAGTATCAGTACTCAGCAATCCCAGTCTAGTGTGTCATTGGGCCCAGGTCCCTTTCCTCCTACTTCTGGGGCATATAGTTTGGTCAAGTCTACCTTTGAATCAGGATCCCTGACTTGACAAAAGAGGGACTGGATGATGCTCAGGTGTGAAGCATGCTCAGAGCAGCTTGCATGCCCACATAAGTATATCCTGGAACATTTCCAGCCTCTCGTTTCTGAGAGCAGGTTTAAATTAAATAAGTCAAGTTGGAGGTTTCTTTGTGCCAAAAATCCTAAAGACTTTAAAGGAAAGTGTCAGCGCTTGCCCCTCTTGGTGCTCTTTGCCAATGACAATGATTTATTCTAGGTCCCCTTCTGTAGGCTTAGTGATGTCATGGACACCTCTGCTGATGCTTTCAAATAGCAGTGCCTTTGCTCACCTCCCTGAGCACAGTCATCTGCATTCAAGGTCCCACTGTTCTAGGGATCTGTGGGGGAATAGGAGACTCTTTAGCACCTCCTGTATGCTCTCTACTGGGGATCAAGCCTGCAACCCCAGCATGTGCCCTGACTAGGAATCAAGCACTGACCTCCTGGTTCACACTCAGGGCCAGGCTCAGGAAATTCTCTTTCTGCCCTCATCTAATCCTAAGAGCCCTTTATTTCTCTCAGCACAATCTTATCACCTCTGAGAACTTGGGCTGCTTTCAAAAACAGAAGCCTATTGATTTATTTTTTATTTTTTTGAAATGAAAGAATGTGATCTCCAGAACAAAAGGCCCTGGTTACTCTTTTGGAAGAGGCAGTGTGAAGAATGAATGCTTCATTCTTTCACAAAGAACAGAAGTGTCTGATATCACAGAAAATAAGAGTTAATTCCTCAAACAGGTTAGCCCATCAAACACAGAAGCAAAGCTTATTTCATACTTTGTTCCCAGGGTGTGAAGCCTCTCCAGAAAGAGACAATAGGCCAAATTATGGCAGAGATTCACTTTGTGATTTCCAAGATCCAAATTATAATTTCTAGCCTCAGACTGGGGAGTGCTTTAAGTAAACAGCAAATGTAGGCTCTCCCATCTTTGGTGTAGATCCTAGATGAACTGACATAGGTGGATCTGATACTTCCATATTTCAATTCCCTAGCACTGGCTTATTTAGACTTCCCATTTTCTGATTTCCTGAAGAAGTCTGAAGAACCCAATAAGAGAATTACCCCAAGACCTCATATGACCTTTGAATAATGATGGAATGCTGGAAACCAATAATTATCTCATTAATAGAAAGTGGAGGAGGAACCTGGAAAGCTGATCAAACCTTGAAGCTCTGAAAGGTCAAAGCCAGCCACTCCCTATCTAATTGAGACAATGACTTCCCCATCAAATAATTATATAAAACCTTACTGAAAAAGATAATCTACTTGTTACTGGAATTGCCTGCTTCAGGGCAAAGGGTGTATCCCAAAAACCTGAATAAAAGGGATGGCAAGGCCAAAGGAAGGTGGCAGTCTTTCCACTAGAGGAAAGCTCCTGCTTGGCTCCCCAGTATCGCCAAATTAATGCTTTTCTAGTCTCTCTTTTCGTTTGCCTACAGCCTCCTCCAGAACCTGAACCGGGAACTGGGAATCCTGAACCACGTGGGATATGGAAAGAGGTTCCCACAAAGGAATAATAGAAGAGAGTTCCTTTGATCATTTATTTCATTTGCATAGATTTTTACTTTTTAGTATTTTGTGATGACCCACGTCCTGCATGGTTCAGGGTTTGGGCTCTGGAGAAGGGCTGCATGCAAATGACAGAGATGAGACAAGAAATAATTATTTGGAAATTGGGGGGCCAGGTGGGAGTCCAATGCAAGAGAAAGAACTCTGCTTGTGCTCAGGCCTTGCCATCCTTTTATTCAGTTTGGGATACATCTATAGCCCTTAGGCAGGCAATTCCAATAACAGATAATCTTATCAGTAAGAATTTACTTGACTATCTGGTCAGGATGTTGCTTCAGCTACCATTGTCTTGACTAAACAGTCAGTGCATAGTTCTGCCCTTTGCCAGGGCTCAAGGGTCACCAGCATTCTGGGCTCCTTGTCCAAACCTCTCTGCTAGTGAAGACAATAGGTGGCTTCCCAAAGTATTTCATTAAAATATAATTATTTTAGCATTCCCTTAAATTTTTTACTCAAGATTCATGCCTTCCTTTCTGGCTGGTGTGGGTCAATTGGTCAGGCATCATCCCACCCACTAAAAGTTTGCTAGTTCAATTCCCAGTCAGGGCACATTTTCCAGAAACTCAATCCCCAATAGGCGGTGTGCAGGAGGCAGCCAATGGATGTTTCACTCTCACATTGATGTTTCTCTCCCTCTCCCTTTCTCTACTCTCTCTCTTTTTAAATAAAAAAAAATTATTTTAGATATATTTTTTATTATTTTTATTTTTTAATATTTTTTATTTATTTTTTAAAGAGAGAAAGGGAGAGGAATAGAGAATTAGAAATATCGATGAGAAACATCGATCAGCTGCCTTCTGCACACCCCCTACTAGGGATGTGCCCATAACCAAAGAACATTCTCTTGACTGGAATCGAACCTGGGAACTTTCAATCTGCAGGCCGACACTCTAAGCCAAACCAGTTAGGGCAGGTATATTTTTTATTGATTCCAGAAAGAAAAGTAGAGGGAGAGGGAGATGGAAACATCAATGATGAGAGAGAGAATAATTGATTGGCTACCTCCTGCATGCTCCCTACTGGGGGATCAAGTCTGCAACCCTGGCATGTGCCCTGACTGGGAATCAAGCCCTGACCTCTGGTTCATCCTCAACCACTGAACCACACTGGATGGGCTTCCTTCTTCTCTCTCTGAAAAATCAATAAAAATTTAAAAAAAAAAGAAAGAAAGAAAAGATGCATGCCTTCCTTGTCTCACTCGAGTCCCTCGGTGGCTTCCCCTGCCTTAGCTACCTGGAAATCCTGTGGTTTGCAGGCAGTGGGGAATGGCCTGGGACTCACTGTGTTAGACCATTGGTGGAATGAAAGCATCTCAGCCTGACTTTGGGTGAGTGCTAGGGGCTTTCCATCCTGGTATGGCACTTCTCCCAAACCCTCAGGTGGACTATATTAAGTCCACACGTTCAAGGTACAGTGAAACTTCTGGGCATCAAGCCAAGAGTCCTTTGATTGATACTTGTGACAGCTGCAAAGAATTTGTTGATATACCACTATTAATCAGGGATCATATGAGGATCCAAGAATTTCACTAAAATCTAGGTGGTTCTGTGTCTCAGAGAAACCAAGATGGCAGCACAGGTGAACATCTAAATTGTGCCTTGCACAATTTCAAAACTACAGTTAAAACACAGAACTGACATCATCCAGAACCACAGGAAAGCTGGCTGAGTGGAAATTCTACAACTGGAAGGAAAAAGAGGGGCTCACAGAGACTCAGAGGAGCTGCAAAAAGCTGAGGTACAGACACATGTGCGTGAGGAGGACGGGCAGTTGACTTCCTCTAGTGGGAGGGAGATGGAAACTCCTGACTGCACTGAACCCCCGTTATGACTGCACTGAACCCCTGTTCTAACTGCAATGAACCCCAGTTCCGGGTGAGACTCTTACAGGGGCAGTGTGGACTGCCGGGAAAAGGAAGGAGTGCACGGAAACTCAGGGGAGCTGTGAAATGCAGAGGTCTGGAGTGCAGGCATAGAGATCTGACTGCTGAGTATGCCGCTCGCTTTCTCTAGCAGGAGGAAGATGGAATCCTCCGACTGCACTAAACTCCAGTTCCAACTGCACTGAACCCAAGTTTCAGGTGAGACCCTGGGGAACCAGACTCATACAGGTTCCCGGAGCTCATGGAAACTCAGGGGAGCCATGAAAGGCAGAGGTCTGGAGGCATGTGAGCATGAGTACACAAAGAGAGGACTGCAGCAATTACCGAGGGACACTCAGACCCAGGGGCCTCATAGGACAGGGCTTAGGTGACCTTGCTAGCAGTTTTTAACCTGTGGGTCGTGACCCACAAGTTGAGAACCACTGCTGTAGAGCCTAAGACCATCAGAAAACACAGATATATACATTATGATTCATTAACAGTAGCAAAATTACAGTTATGAAGTAGCAATGAAAATAATTTTAAGATTGGGGGTCACCACAACATGAGGAACTGTATTAAAAGGTCACAGCATTAAAAAAGGTTGAGAACCACTGCCCTAGTGATATCAACAACAATCAAGACTTAACTACAACAAGGCTGTACACACAGTCCACAAAGGGGTGCACCAAGAGTGTCCACCTCAGGTAACTGGGGAGTCAGAGCTCCGGGCCATAAAGGATACCTAGCACACAAAGCTAATCTACCAACTCTTGGAAGCAGCCAAAATGTGGAGACAAAGAAACAGATCACAAATGAAAGAAATGGAGAAAAACAAATGACTGGATATAGAGTTCAAAACTATGGTTAAAAGGTTTTTCAAGAATTCCCTAGAAAAGGTTTATACATTTAGCGAGACCCTTGAGGATATGAAAAAGGACCAACTAGAAATTAAAAATACACTGAATGAAATAAAAAATATTATACAGAGACCTAACAGCAGACTAGAGGAAGGCAAGAATCAAGTCAACAATTTGAAATACAAAAAAGCAGAAAACACTCAATTGAAAAAGCAAAAAGCAAAAAGAATCCAAAAATTGGAAGATAGTGTAAGGAGCCTCTAGGACAACTTCAAGCATATTAACATCAGAATTATGGGAGTGCCAGAAGAAGAGAGAGAGCAAGATACTGAAAACCTACTTGAAGAAATAATGACCAAAAACTTCCCCCAACTGGTGAAAGAAATAGACCTAGAAGTACAGGAAGTGCAGACAATCCCAAACAAAAGGAATCCAAAGAGGACCACATCAAGACACATCATAATTAAAATGCCAAGAGCAA
>PVJN01051738.1:0-14354 GCA_004026805.1 Lasiurus borealis
AATAAATCTAATTCATATTCCAAAATTAAGTGTAAAAATGCTTTCTCTGTGTGTCAGGTTGTTTCACTTATGTCACAATCTTTTAATTTAATGTATCAAGGGCATGAATAAAAGACAAGGTTTGTAACTGAAGAAGTTATTAATGCCAAGAAAACTATTAACGCAATTCTCAACAGAGTTTGTTCTTGATATTCGATTGGGACTTAGAGATAGATAATTGAAATGGCCGTTCAGCTTTTAAATCACATAATGCTTTCAGCTTCAGAACTATTTAGGAAAATCTTAGCTATTTTCTATTTAATATTCTTATACTTAAAATAATGTTTACTAAAGCTAAATTGTCTCCTTAGAGAGAATGTAATAGACATATGCTTAGAATTTCACACCATCACATTATTTGTAGACATAAAATCTGCTCTTCATCCCACTCACTATCTATGACCCGAGTTCATGGTTACTTGTTTTTGTAAGTCACTCCCTTTTATTTATAGTTCTGAAAGTTCTAATTTATGGTCCCCACACTCATTTCTCTAATAGACTCTGGTTTCATTGAAGTGTTTTCTTTACCAGCAATAGCTTCTTGAGACATAGGAAAAGATGCTCAATGTCAATAATCATCAGCGAAATGCAAGTTAAAAGCACACTGAAATATCACCTCACACCCTCTCAGAATGGCTGCCATCAATAAATCAACAAACATAAGTGTTGGTGAGGATGTGGAGAAAAGGGAAGCCTTGTGCACTGTTGGTGGGAATGTAGACTGGTACAGCCACTGTGGAGAACAGTATGGGATGATCTCAAAAAATTAAAAGGGAACTCCCTTATTACCCAGTGATTCCACTTCTGCAAATTTATCTGAAGGAGCCCAAAACATGATTTTGAAAGAATATATGCATTCCTATGTTCATTGCAGCATTATTTACATTAGTCAAGATTTGGAAGCAATCCAAGTGTCCAATATTTACCCAATGGAATATTTGTATATTTGCTCAGCTACAAAAAAGAAGAAAACATTGCCCTTTGTGATAGCATGGATGATTGTGGAGATCATTGTGCTAAGTTAAATAAGTCAAGCAAAAAAAGGCAAGTACCATATGATTTCACTCATATTTGGAATATAATGAACAAAGCGAACAAACAAAATAGAGGCAGACTTATAGATTTGAAATTAAACTTTTAGAAGAATAGGGAAAATTTTCATGATTTTGGATTTGGCAGTGATTTCCTAGCAAATTTGGTTTCTTGACACCAAAAGCACATGCATCAAAGCAAAAATAGGCAAATGGAACTACATCAAACTTTAAAACTTCTGAACAGCAAAACAAACAAGAGTGAAAGACAACAAGTAGGAGAAAAATATTTGAAAACTATATATCTGATAAAGGATTAATATCCAGACATATAAATAATTCCTACCACTCAATAATAAAAAAATACTATTAAAAAGTGGGCAAAGGACTTGTCAACTGAAGGTCATTGCTGCCAATTCAACACCAAGAGTCCCCAGGAATATAATGGGTGAGGAAAGACTTTATTCCGTAAAAACATGTCAATTGAGCATCAGGTTGGCTGTGGAACAGCTCAATTGTGATACATTGCAACAATGGGACAGCATGGCTATTAAAGAGCTCAGGCAAGTGGCCCAGGCAAGGTGGCCGCAGTGTCATAGCTCAGCTCCAGGGAGACAGCTTCACTCCACTTTGCTCCAGTAAGACACCTCTGTTCCAGTTTCAGCTCTGATGTTATTACAATTCTGGCCCAGGAAATAGTCTTTAATGGAAACTGAAAATGTGCCAGAGGCAGGGCTGACTTATAGAAAGAGAACTTCGCACCCCTGGTCCTAGTTTGACCCATTTATATGAAATGAGGACTACAAATCTTCACAGTTTTATTGGTCAACAAGTATTGTTCTGCCTGGTGATCAGGCAGTCAGGCGAGTGGTTAGGGCAATCAGGAAGGCAGACAGAGTAGTTAGTGGTGATCAGGCAGGCAGGCAGAGGAGCAGTTAGGAGCCAGTGGTCCCTGATTGGGAGAAGATTGTTGGACTGCCAGTTTAGGCCTGATCCCTGAGGGGTCCCGGATTATGAGAGGGTGCAGACTGAGCTGAGGGACCCCCTTGGCAAGAATTTTGTGCACCGGGCCTCTAGTATATCCTATCTAATAAAAAAGTAATATGCAAATTAACCATCACTTTGCTACAAGCCATGCCCACAAGCCAATCAGCAGCAAGTATGCAAATTGACCCCAACCAAGATGGCTGCAGTCATGGAACAAGCAGGAGGGAGGCTTGGTTTTCCCCAACAATGGAGGAAATCAAGCTTTTTACACATCCTGGGGGGCACAGGCCTCCACTCAAGGCTACAAAGTTTCAATTATAGAAGATAAATAAATCCCAGATCCCAGGGCCTCCACTTGGGTCGGTGGGGGGTGTGGCCAGCCTGCAAACCATCACAGGCCCCTCACCCAGGCTGTCCATGCCCTAAGGAACCCCCACCCTGAACCAGGACATCCTTCAGGGCAAGCCAGCTGGCCCCCATCCATACACCAGGCCTCTATCATATCTAATAAAAGAGTAATATGCAGATTGACCATCACTCTAATACACAAGATGGCTGCCCCCAAGTGTCAAAGATCTTGCCCCCATGTGGACAGGTGATGTCCACCACAAGATGGCCAACAGGGGAGGGAAGTTGGGTGGGACCAGGCCTGCAAGAAAGAGCAGCTGGGGGTGACCAGGTCAGCAAAGGAGGGAAGTTGGGGGTGATCAGGTCTACAGGGGAGGGCAGTTAGGGGTGACCTAACCAGAAAGGGCAGGTAGGGGAAATCAGGCTGACAGGGAAGTGGTTAGGTGATCAGGCTGGCAGGCAGAAGCAGTTAAGGGCAATCAGGAAGGCAGGCAGGAGGGCATTTGGGAGCCAGCAGTCCTAAATTTTGAGAGGGATATCTGACTGCCCATTTAGACCCAATCTCATCAGGATTGAGTCTAAGCGGGCAGTCAGACATCCCTCAAGGGGTTCCAGATTGGAGAGAGTGTAAACTGGGCTGAGGGACACCCCCCCCGCCTCTACTACATGAATGAATTTTGTGCATCAGGCCTCCAGTAAATAATAATTGAATTCTCAAAGAAATACAGGCTAGGCAAAGGTATATTTACAGTTGTTCATATGGGAAATAATACAAGAATTGACAAATCATACAAGAATAAACTCTGTTTGGCATACTCACAACTGACAATCTAGTTTGCCCTGCCCTATATTTGCATATCCATGTTCATTGCAGCATTGTTCACAATAGTCACGAGGGTAGAGTCACCCTACACTCCCAATAGAAGAATGGATAAAGAAAATGTGGTTGAAACCAGTTTGGCTCAGTGGATAGAGCATTGGCCTGCGCACTGAAAGGTCCCAGTTTCAATTCTGGTCAAGGGCATGTACCTTGGTTGAGGGCACATCCCCAGTAGAGGGCGTGCAGGAGGCAGCTGATCAATGTCTCTCTCTCATCCATGTTTCTAACTCTCTATCTCTCTCCCTTCCTCTCTGTAAAAATCAATAAAATATATTAAAAAAAAGAAAATGTGCTGCATACTTGCAATAAGATAATATTCATAAAAAGAAGAAAATTGTCATATATACTAAAACGTAAATGAACTTTGAGGACATTCTAACTTAAAGACACAAAAAGACAAATACTGTGTGATTCTGCTAATGTGAGGTATCTTACGTAGTCAAACAGAAACAGAAGGTATCATGGTACTTTTGCTAGGAACTGGGCAATGGGAGAAAAGGGAATTTGTTGTTCATTAAGTATAAAGTTTCAGTTTTAAAAGAAACAAGTTCTATGATTACACAGGCATAATAAGTCTGTTGTAACTATTTTGGAACTGCAGAGTCTATGGAAGTCTTTGAACTTCCCAGGAAGGCCTGGAAGGTGAGTTTTCGTTAATTTTAGCCATTTGCAGCTCTTAGGCAGTAGCAACTTTCCACCCCCAGCTGCAGGAAGGCTTTCCTTCAAGGTGTCTGGAGCAGCTTTTGAACGCCAGAGTGCGCAGTCCTCCAGGTATCTGGATCTGTGCTCTGATTGCTGATTGTATCTTCTGATTGCAGAGATGCAGACAGAGCTGGGCTGACACAGAGGCAGCCCTCCCCATCATTGCTGCAAGCATCTCCTCCAGCTGAAATAATTTTTAGGGGATTTAAAGGACTGGCACCTTTTGTTTGTTTCTTTTATTTTTATCTTCTTCCCCTTTTAGGAACACGGTATTTAAGGACTAGGATATCAGAAAACAACTGCATGTGTGGGAGAATTTAGAAAATCACCAACCATACTAGGGAAAAACACAGACTCAGGAAAGACCTGAGAAAATCTTAAGCTTATAGTTCAAACTGATCTGTGTACAAATACATCAAACGAAGCCACAAAACACAAAACAAAACAAAACAAAACAAAACAAAAAACAAAACAAAACAAACAAAAAAACACAGCAAATCCCAGGGAAAGGGGATCTCCACACTTTCTCTACTGTAAGATTAAAATGTCCTGTTTTCAGCAAAACATCACAAGGCATACAAAAAAATAAGAAACCATGGCACATTCTAAGGAAAAAAAAAAGTTGCCTGAAACTCTCCTTGTGAAATGTCAGTTGGTGAACTTACTAGGCTAACGTTTTAGATCAACTATCTTAAAGATGCTCAAACAGAAGAAAAAGAACCAAAATGGAAATCTACAGTTTAAAAGGTGCAACAAATGAAATGAAAAATCCACTAGAGAGATTCAGTAGCAGATCTGAATCAGCAGAAAAATGAAGAACCAGCAAAGTTAAAAATAGAACAGCAGATATTATTGAGTCTAAGGAACAGAAAGAAAATAAATCCTAGAAAAGTAAACAGAACCTAAGAAAACAGCTGTGCAACATTAAGTAGACCAACATACACATTTGGACTCCTAGAAAAAGAGAGAGAGTGGGGCAGAGAGGTTTGTTGAAGAAATAATGGCCATATACGCAAGATTAAAAAAAATATTTGTGGACTGTCACGTGTGAGGGGGGACAGAAGTGTCCTGGCAGCTCTCTGGTGTTGGTGCTGGTCTGTTGAAGCCTGGGGCAGGTGGTGGAGGCAGGCTGGAAGGAGTCAATGGGAGAGGGAAAGGGGCATATGTAATTCTTTCAACAACTTTTTCAATAATGATTTAAAAAATAATAATCACTAAAAAACTATATAATCACATGGGAAACAGCTTATTTTACAGAAAGTGTGTAAAGGACAGTTACAAAAATTTTAAAAAATAAAACGTAAATAAAAGCACCCTCACCTCCTACAGTAACAAATCTCCAGTAATCCTCCCTCTCCCCCACCCCACAGGTTTAGGATTAAGATAGTCTGAATTCAAATTTGGCCCCTAAAATAGAAAGCTAAATGTCTGAACTTGGGCAAGTAATTTACTTTTCTGTGTTCTCAAATGTAAAATGGGAATAATAACCTCGTTATGATTATTACATGATAATGCTATATATATGTATATATGCATACATATATATGTATATATGTATGCATATATATACATATATATATACATATACATGTATATTTATTTATTTATTTAACATAACCCTTGCCATATGATAGGGTTTAAGTAAATTTTAGCTATTATTATTTTATTAATATTGAGGAATGGGAGGTGAAGTAGAGTTAAGGTCAATCATCTCATTAAGGCTTCATTAGTAGCTGTTTTCCATTGAATCAATTTTACCACTCTCCCTGAGCTTCAGCTTCCTTAAAAGTTAAATGGAGCTATTATCTACTCTTCAGAATTGTTGAAAATTGTAATTGTAGTATTTGCAGGTTCTTGACAGGAAATGGGTACTCAATAAATATTAGCAAAAATTTCCTTTAAATATATATATATATATATATATATATATATATATATATATATATATATATATACCTTTGTCTTGATGGAGATATTGTTTTGTCAAAGAAGAAAAATAAAATCTATTTTAACAGATCATTTATAGCTCCTAGATATTTAGACATTTGAATATTTATAGTCTTACCCTAAGCCTGTTAATGTTTGTGGGTAGGTGGAGGAGCTTGTTGAAATCATTTTGCTAACTTGAAAGTAATATTTAGATGTTAGCTGTTAAAAGAAAAAAGACATGTAACTAGACCAGTGGTTTTCAACATTTACTGCATATTATATTCATTGAGGTGCTTTAAAAAACATGCTGATGTCTGGGCCTTACCTCCATCAGCTCTCAGAATTCTAATTTTATTGGTTCAACATGTGCTTTGGGATGGGGGTTTCCATTTGACTCTACAGGGTATGAATTATTGGGCTATAGAACAACCAGTGGATCTCAAACTTTAGTATACAGCAGTGTCACCTGGAAGGCAGGCTACTGAAACATACATCACTGGGTGTTGTCCTAATAGGTGTTTTATTCACTAGGGCTAAGGTGCAGCCAAGAAGTCATCTTTCTAACATGCTTCCAGGTGTGCTTTTGTACTGGTTTGGGGACCACACACTGAAGACCATAGAACTGCGCCAATGATAGAATGTTATTGTTTTTTAAATCATTAAGAATGCTATTGCCTTCCCCTATCCATCCCCCAATCAATGTATGTATATACAATAGTTCCCTCTTCTCCTCTGTTTTATGTCCTGTAGTCTCAGATACCCCAAGTCAACAGTGGCCTGACTATATTAAATGCAAAATTCCAGAAGTAATTTATAAGTTTTAAATAGTGTGCTGAGTAACATGATGAAAATCACAGGACCCACATCCTCACCTGGGATATAAATCATCTCTTTGTCAGGCCTCACCATACTGTACACACTTTCTATCCTTCTGCTATCAGATTGGATGTGAAGGTGCTTATGTTCAAGTAATTCTTATTTTACTTCATAATGGCCCCAAAGCATGAGAGTAAATATGCGGGCAATTTGGATTGTGAAAAGGTGAAAGTTGTTGGCATATTAAGGAAAGAAAAAAAAATATGCTGAGGTTGCTAAGATCTAAGGTAAGAAGGAATCTTCTATTTCTGAAATTGTGAAGAAGGAAAAAGAAATGGGTACTGGTTTTTCTGTTAAACCTCAACCGTGAAAGTTAAGGCCACAGTATGAGGTAAATGTTTAGCTCAGATGGGAAAGAAATGTATGTATAGGGAAAACATAGCATATAAAGGCTTCAGTACTATCTACAGTTTCAGCCTTCCACTGAGGGTCTTAAATGGTATCCCCCAATGAGATGGATAAAGGCACTACTGTACACTCAAAAAATTGCATAACACAATTTTAAAGATTGTACAAATTTATTGAAGCTCATTTATTGAATTTCTAATAGTTCAACATTTAAGGTTACAATCTTTGATTCAAAGAATTTCTGATATTATCATCTATCCTTTCAGTGCAAAGACCTGATGTCCTAATTGGTCTTTAGGAAATAATGCAGTTTTATTGTGAGTCAAATATTAAAGAACTAGAAGCATAGTGCACAAATTTATGCACATTGAAAGGAAATTAATTAGAACAAATATTTTAAAGGCAAGGGAGGGATCATGGGAGATTGGCTCCAGGGCATGTCTGGCCTGAATTGCCCAGTCCAGATTGGCCAGACCCCAGAAGCAAGCTAACCTAGTGGTCAGAGTGTCTGCACCCTTGTGGTCAGTGTGTATCATAGTAACTTGTTGAGCAGTTGACTGAACAGTTGAATGATGGGTTGAACACATAGCATATTAGGCTTTTATATATATATAGATTAGAGAAACATTGAAAAATTCTATTGAAAAATTATGTACCTTTTAGAAGTACACAAAATACTACTGAGGTCTTAGGTGAAAAATTAATGTTGCTTTCAGATTGTTTTATTTTTCACATTTATATTTTGTCTACTTTAGCATCAAAACTAAGCATAATAAATTGTGCTATAATCCATTATAATTGTCTTCAACTTTTCTTTAATAAAATTCTAAACATTTAATATATATCTTTATAGTAATTTATTTTACACTTTAATATTTTATTCATTTTTTATTTATTTAACAATTTGTATTGAGAGTCTGTTAATTCAAGGCACTGTAATTAGTGTTGGGAGATCACAGTGAAATAAATAGACATTGTTTTGCTCATTGGGAAACTTAATTTTTGCATGATTTCTGGCATAAAAAAATGTTTGCATTTATAAACTCTTTTCGGTATGTTTCTAAACTTATACCAATAGCATAAACTCAGACTCTTTGAATAGCTATTTCAAAATATCTATTACTGTGTATTTTGATGTTAGTAGTAATTAAATTTTGAACAAGATAGTAACAGAATGTAATTGTTCAGTTCTGAAGGAACATATAACATAGATAAGTATTATAATTTTTGCAATATATTTTGCACCCCAATGCTTTATAAAAGTTACAATGAATCTTGTGTCAAGACACATCTTCTATTTTATGAAATCTAATTGTGTGGTTATAGAAATATATTTAACAGTGGCATTACAAATACAATGTGATAATAGATTTCAAGGTAATTTGATTTATAAAGAGGAATCTCAGAAGTAAGGTTTAGTATGTTAGGCAAAGTGTAATTGCCTGGTTAAAGAAAGGCACCTGCTGATGTAGTGTTAATTAGATAGTCATGTTCTTCATGTCACTGCTAGCTTCACCTCATAGTACTACAGAAATTGCTGCTTTTGAGCTTGATACATTTTTCTTCATTAATTTAGATTTTAATTTCTAACACTGCCTAGTTCCAGTATCAAAATCACTATTATATCATATATTTATGTTCCTTTTATTACATTTTTAACTTTAGGAGGAACTAATGATTTATTTCATGTCAGCTTCATTTTTTTATTATTATTTCTCCCAGCAATTTTTACTATGTGCAAGAATATTAGCTTTGATACTGTAACCTACAGAAGGAAGTACTATTACAGCATCTCTGATATTTCAGCGATAAGGGCCCCAATACAGACCTTATACAATAAGATGACAGTTAAGTGCCTGCATATTGAAAATAGGAGAAATTTCCTGTAACCGGGGGTTTTATTTGTGTATTAGAGGCCCGGTGCACAAAAATTTCTGCACTCGGGGGAGGGAGAGGTGTTCCCTCAGCCAGGCCTGTACTGTCCGGCAGTCTGGGATCCTTCAGGGGATGTCCACCTACCGGCTTAGACCCAAATGGCCTACGTTGGCAGTCAAACATCCCTCTGGCAGCCTGGGAGCCTTTGGGGGATGAGGGCGCAAGCCATGAGTTGGATATCCTTAGAGCTGCCTTACTAACATAAGCGGATGAGCGGATCTCCCCCTGTGCGAGCATCTGCCCCTGGTATTCAGTGCACATCATAGTGACCGGTTGTTCTCGTTCATTCTGCAGTTAGGTTCAATTTGCATATTACCCTTTTATTATATAAGATTTGACCACATAATCCATTAATTCAAATTTCTCTCAACAATGTCTTTAAACTTTAATTTTAAAAATTATTATTCTCGTTATCAAGGTTATTTGAACTGAGATTAACTATGTTGTCAAACAAAAAAACCCAATGCTTAATGATGCCCCAAAAGCTCTTTCAGACTTTTAAGGTCTCTATATTAAGAGAACATTTCAAAATGTTGAGTGAGAGGATTTCTCAAAATAATACCTGAAAGTGTGTGCTTTTCAAATATTTCTGTGAGAATATGGAATTTGAGCTTATAACACTAGCAAAGAAATATAATATACCCTTTTAAAAAGCTAATGTATTTTTACCAGCTAGGGAGAAGATAAGTATAAATGAAATGGCTTAATAGCAAACAGGAAACTGTATTTTAGTAAACCATTCAAAATATGAGAAATCAACACCCTAAGGTCAAAAAAGTGTTTTTATTTTCCAAAGAACAAAAGAATATTTCTAGGGGAAAATTGTAACCTAAGGTTTACACACACACACAAAAAAAGTTTGATTCTTTATCCCCCAATGCAGAATCACCATCCAAAGGCAATGGACCTATGAAGTTGTAAAAAAAGAGAAACTGTATTCACTATGGAAACTGACACAGGTATCAAAATAACATAACTTCACTAATATTTTGGTAGGTAGGAGACAGAAAAGACTAAAGTAAGCCTGAAATCCTTGGGTTTCATTTATTTTGCTAGAATTTGCTTCTGAGGATCCTAGACCAACAAATATACTTTATGTTGTAGTGAGCAAGGACTAGAGGCAGAAATCGGTCTCTGAATTCAATTTAAAGCTATTTTAAGCTTTGAAACATAATATAATCTGAGGATAATGTTGGCAATGCAGTATAGTAACTAGTAAGACAAGAATTCATATACTGAAATCAGTATGGTAAATTTTTACTTGAAGCCAACAGAGTTCTGTCTGACAGAGTCAGACAGATGAGTCAGAGAGCAGGAAGAGAGGAGTGGCAGGGATGCAGTGAATCAAAGGATGCAGTTAATGGAGTACAGGTCTCCATTGATAAGAAGATTGCAATTTATGTCCAGCAATATTAGACAAGGAATTTTAATAGCAGTTTTAATAGTAGAGATACAGATCTATCATCATTGGCAGATGACACAACTGTCAGTCTGAGAGATTGAACTGAAAAATGGTGATAAACAATATCAGTTTAATAGGAAGATCACAATAAAATATACAAAAGCACATAGATTTTGTATAAATAAATAATAACTGCATCATTTTTCTATCTTTATTGAGATATAATAGAGATATAACATTATGTAAATTTAATGTGTGCAATGTGATAATAGAATACTCTTATATAATTATGCAAGTAATTACCACAATAGAATTAGTTAACACCTCTCTCTCATCTCACATAATTACCATTTATATTTGGAGTGAGAACATTACGATCACTTAGAAAGCTTTAAGAACTGTATATAATGCAGCATTGTTAACTATAGTTTCCACACTGTACATTAGATCCCTAGGACTTATTCATCTTATAACTGGAACTTTGTACCCTTTGACATCCTCTCATTTACCAAAACCACCAGCCCCAGGCAACCACCATTCTACTTTCTGTTCCTATGATTTAGGCTATTTTGGACTCCATATATAAGTGAGATCATATAGTATTTGTATTTATCTTTCCTACTTATTCCACAGCATAATGCCCTCAGAGTCCATCCATGTTGTAACAAATAGAATTTCCTTCTTTCTTGTGGCTTAAAAACATTTGTGTGTGTGTGTGTGTGTGTGTGTGTGTATTTATCTTCTTTATCAATTCATATGTAGGTGGGCAATTAAGTTGTTTGCTATCTTAGCAATGATCATGGGAATGCAGCTATCTCATTGAAATACTGATTTAATTTCCTTCCAATATACACCCAGAAGGGTGGTTGCTGATCATATGGTAGTTTTATTTATAATTAAGAACCTACACCTCCATACTGTTTTATATAGTGGTTGCACAAGTTTACATTTTTACCAATAGTGCACATAGATTCCCTTTCCTTCACATATTCTACAATACTTGTCTTCTCCTTTGTTTTTAATAATCGCCATTTTAACAAGTATGAGCTGGTACTGCATTGTGGCTTTGATTTGCATTTCCTTGATGAGTGATATTGAGCTTCTTTTCTTGTACCTTTTGGCCATTTGCATTCTGTCTTTAAAAAAAAAAGTGTCTTCAGTTCCTCTGTCCTTTTTAAAAATCAGATTGTTGCCCTAACTGGTTTGGCTCAGTGGATAGAGAATGTCAGCTTGTGGATTGAAAGGTCCCAGGTTTGATTTTGGTCAAGGACATTTACCTTGGTTGCGGGCACATTTCCAGTAGTGGGTGTGCAGGAGGCAGCTGATCGATGTTTCTCCCGCATTGATCTTTCTAACTCTCAATCCCTCTCCCTTCCTCTTTGTAAAAAATCAATAAAATATATTTTTAAAAAATAATACAAATCGAATTGTTTGTATTTTACTATTGAGCCGTATGAGTTGCCTATACGTATTAGATATTAACTTATCGAATGAGTGGTTTGCAAATATATTCTCCCATTCCACAGGTTGCCTCACATGTATGGTCAACTAATAATCAACAAGGAAACAAAAAATACCCAATAAGGAAAGAATAGTTTATTTAATAAATGGTGTTGAATAAACTGGATAATCACATGCAGAAAATTGAAACTGAACCTCTTTCTTACACCACTCACCAAAATTAACCCAAAATGAGTCAAAGCCATAAGCATATGGCCTGGAACCCTAAAACTCCTACCAGAAAATGTAGGGTAAAAGCTTCTTGACACTGGCCTTGGCAAAGATTTTTTTAATATAACACCTAAAGCAGAAGTAGCAAGAGCAAAAATAGAAAGAATTATATCAAACTAAAGATCTTCTGCTCAGCAAAATAGACAACCAAGCAGGTATTTTAATTAAAATTTCCAAGAAATGAATATGACCTAGACAAAGATAATCAGCAAAATATTATAATGCATACAAGGAAAGAGGAACCAATAGAGACATGATAATTTGATAAAATTGCACAAAATGAAGTTAGGTAAATGGCTATAACTTAGGATAACTCTAAATAATACAGGGGTGGGGAAAAGTAGGTTTAGAGTTGCTTTGTGACATTCTTTTGAGTCAATAATAATAGCCTGCAAGTCTTTTTTTCATACAAACATCATAAACCTATTTTGCCCATTTGTATGTACAAATTTTATAAATAATTTGTTTTTAGGTATTAAGTAAAGCATAAAATGAAAACTATTAAATATCTAAAGGGCACAAAAAATAACAGATAATCTGTGGGAACCTCTTTCCGCAGCCCCACGTGGTTCAGGGTTCCCAGTTCAGGGTTTGGGTTCTGAAAGAGGCTGCACGCAAACAAAATGAGAGACCAGAAAGCATTAATTTGGCAATATTGGGGGGCCAGGCAGGAGCCTTGCTCTAGTGGAAAGGACTGCCACTTGCTCTGGCATTTTTCTCCCTTTTATTAAGGCTTTGGGACACACCCCTAGCCTTTAGGCAGGAAATAACAAAAACAGAAATTGACATGAAACAAACAGATAGAGGTTGCTTCAACCAATAATGTTTCAACTAAACAGTGAGTAATTAGCTCTGACCTTTCAGAGCAGTTAAGGTTGGCCAGCCTTCTGGCTTCCTGTTTACATCCATTTAGTGAGAACAATATTTGGTTTCCAACAATAATGTTTAAAATATACAAGGCTGAATAGAAAAATAGGGTGCATATCTCCAGCAACTAGACTGAGCACTGGACTGTATGTGAAACTAGGGAGAAGCAAAGATGGTGGCATAGGTAATCACCTAAACTGCTGCCTCACACAACAATTTCAAAACTACAGCTAAAAGACAGAACTGACATCTTCCAGAACCACAGGAAAGTTGGCTGAGTGAAAATTCTACAACTAGAAGGAAAGAGAGGGGCTCACAGAGACTCAGAGAAGCTGCAAAAAACTACGGAGACGCACATGGAGAGAGCGGGCGACGGTGTACCTGGCTGGCTTCCTCTGGAAAGAGGGAGACGGAAACGGAACCCCTTATCCTAAGGCATTGGATCCCAGCTCCGGGCAAGACTCATAAGTGGGGAGCCTAGACTGTGAAAAGGGAAGAGTGCATAGAAATTTAGGGGAGCTGCAAAAGGGCAGAAGTCTGGGGCACACAAACCAATGCGCACAGAGAGGATGGACTACTGATTGTGCAGCTGGCTCTCTCTGGTGGGCAGGAGACAGAACCTCTGAACTGTGCCACTTCTAATTGAATTGAACACCAGACTCATACTGGTCCCTGAGCCCAAGGGAACCGGAAAGGCAGAGGTCTGCATGCACACAGAAAGAGCTGCAGCAATTACCAATTATTGAGAGAAAAGACCCAGGAGCTACGTAAGGCAAGGCTGACTAAAAGCTAAGGCTGTCTCTGCTTAGCCCTGAGACTCCACCCCAACCAATATGAATAGAGAGGCTTTTGCATTTTTGCAGTCTTGCATCATAAGGCTGATTCTAGCACAGAAGTTCTCTTGGCATAGTGAAAAATGCAGAAAAAAAGGAACAGACCACAAACAAAAGAAATGGAGGAAAACAAACGACTGGATTTAGAGTTCAAAATAACATTTATAAGGTTTTTTAAGAATTTCCTAGAAAAGATGGATAAATTTAGTGAGACCCAAGAGGAGATGAAAAAGGACCAAATAGAGATGAAAAAGGACCAATTAGAAATTAAACATACACTGACTGAAATAAAAAATATTATACAGATACCTAACAGCAGACCAGAGGAAGGCAAGAATCAAGTCAAAAATTTGAAATACAAAAAAACAAAAAAACACTCAACTGGAAAAGCAAAAAAAAAAAAAAAAAAAAAAAAAAAAAAAAAAAAAAAAAAAAAAAAAAAAAAA
>PVJN01051739.1:0-14351 GCA_004026805.1 Lasiurus borealis
CAAAGAGGCCAGGATGATTCCCTTAAATAGAGGGAGAAAGCGAGGCTCAGAGAGGTTAAAGAATTGCCTAATGTGTAACTACCACTAAGGGCTGGGGCCTGCCCAGCCTCTGTAGTTCAGTGGTTGAGCGTCAACTTAGGAACCAGGAGGTCTCGGTTTGGGTGTGAAGGGTGTGCAGGAGGCAGCAGATCAATGATTCTCTCTCATCGTTGATGTTTTTCTCTCTCTCTCCCTCTTCCTTCCTCTCTGAAATCAATAAGAATATATTTAAAATAATGAATGAATATATGCTGGGGCCTGAGGTGACTTCAGGTTCATCTAGCTTCAAAGCATTTATTCTTTTTTTTACTTGATTGATTTTTTACAGAGAGTTAGACACATCAATGAGAGAGAAACATCGATCAGCTGCCTCTTGCACACCTCCCAATGGGGATGTGCCCGCAACCAAGGTACATGCCCTTGCCCGGAATCAAACCTGGGATCTTTCAGTCCACAGGCCGACGCTCTATCCACTGAGCCAAACCGGTTTCGGCCAAAGCATTTATTCTTTCAGCCACAGCCCTCACATCAAGTTCCAGTAACCATTGTTGCAAACGGAAATATGCTAAGTGCAGTTTTCCTTTCTCCCTTTGGCAACTTAGCATTCTTTTATTCATAGACTTTTAACATGTTAATTTATTCCTTAATATTTTACAGAATTACTTTATGGAGATTTCTTAAAGCGGTTTTGTTTAAGATGTTATTCATTCTCAAATACACAAATGGTGTTTCACCGAATAATCCACAGGCCAAATTCCAGCAGCAGTTTCCACAAAAAGCAGCAGGCAGGCTAATTGATGTTGTAGCCATGGATGTACATACACAGCAAGGACCTGAACACAAGAGGCTGATGCAGGTGCAAGAACGCACCCGATGACAGTGGGATCCCCACACAGGCGCTGTCAGTCAGCTTAGAAGGTCCAACCATTACACCTGAGGAGTGGGTGAAAGACGGGGTTCACAGAGGGGACCCACTGTCCTCCCTCAGGAAGCAGTATTGTGCAGCGGTTAAGGTGCCACCCCACTTCCTAGGCACATCCCTGCTCGGCCAAGTCCCACCCGAGGGCCCTGGAGCAACATCCAGACTTCTCTGTGCCTCAGTTTCCACATCCATGAAATGGAATATCTGAGGTTGGATTACACCAATCATACCTGTTACATAGAAAGCACTCAATAAATGCCAGCTAATTTTATTACACATGTTTAGACTTTTCCCTTTTGAAAGTAATATTTTTATCACTCTTTATTTTCAATTACAGTTGGCATACATCATTATGTTAGTTTCAGTGGTCAGATAAAAATTAACAAGTGGTCACTCAATAAATCCTGTACCTATCCAGCACCATGCCTAGCTATTAGAACATGACTGAATACATTCCCTATGCTGTACCTGACAGTAGTTTTTAAACTACAGGACACGGTCCAGAAATGTGCTATGAGATCAATCTAGAGCAGCAGTTCTCAACCTGTGAGTCGCGACCCCTTTGGGGGTCAAAAGACCCTTTCACAGGGGTTGCCTAACACCAGCGGAAAACACCTATTTCCCATGGTCTTAGGAACCAACACACCACTCCTCGGTGTAGCAAAGTGCAGCAATGTAGTTTACTGTTGTCTTATGAAGACTGTTGCCCATGCTACACCACGATTCAAGACAAAATATCATTTCTTTATAATTAGAAAGAAATATTTCACAATATATAATTACATATTGTTTTGTGATTAATCCCTATACTTTACTTAAGTTCAATTTGTAACAATGAAAATACATCCTGCATATCAGATATTTACATTACAGTTCATAACAGTAGCAAAATTACAGTGATGAAGTAACCACGGAAATAATTATATGGTTGGGGGTCACCACCACATGAGGAACTGTCTTAAAGGGTCGCGGCCTTAGGAAGATTGAGAACCGCTGATCTAGAGGGTCCCAACTAGCAACTCTGGGGAGTGAAGTAGAACAGAGCGTCAGATTTAAGCATTAATGAAGCCACCTCTGTATTTCCTTTGTAATGTTTTCTCTGCGTACATAGTAACATGAGGGGGTGCTTGTGGCTGGCTCAGACACCCACATGCCTGTGTGTGTGTGTGTGAGGCAGCAATTCAAAGGGTGTTTCTTTCAATGAGTCACCATAAAAAAAAAAAACTGATTTACAGCCAGGGGATGGGAGGGAGTCAGGAGGAAGAAAAGGTGTAAAGTGCCAGAAGCCACTTTAAAATGCAGCCAGCTTCCGCAAAGAGAAAGGCCTCCTGCACCGACAGTCCGAATAACAACTCGGGAACACCCTCCATCCATCAACCTGTTTATGGGGAGGCTTGCCCCAGCATTTTTTTAAAATATATTTTATTGATTTTTCACAGAGAGAAAGGGAGAGGGATAGAGTTAGAAACATCGATGAGAGAGAGACATCGATCAGCCGCCTTCTGCACACTCCCCACTGGGGATGTGCCCACAACCAAGATACGTGCCCTTGACCGGAATCGAATCTGGGACCTTTCAGTCCCCAGGCCGACACTCTATCCACTGAGCCAAACCGGTTTCGGCTGGCCCAGCATTTTGAAATGAACAGCAGGCTTTTATTTCTGAAGCAACTGGATTGCACAACTGGGAGTACAGGTGTTATCTAGATGTTGGGAAAGATTGGAAAAACTGATAGGACTTGTCCAGTAAGTCATCTTGCAATTCTTGTCCATGTCGACACTATGTCAGATTTCAAATGCTCTTAACATGGGGTTTGGGAGAGAGAGAGAAAGGTCTTAAACCAGAAAGCCTTAAACGTGGAGATAGACTTAACCCTACAGTCCCATTATAACCAAATTCCTAGGTGGAAACCGTGCAAGGAGATGAAATGGAAAATAAACGTAAACACGGTAACTAAGCATTTTAGAATTTAAAAAAAAAAAAGCACTTCTCTGTGTATCCAAAAGGCGGTAAGACGTGGTATGAAATCATATGCCTTCACCTGGGTGAGGAGACTGGGCCCGCTGCTGTCACTCATTTTCCTCAAGAGTTCCTGGAACTTAGTGGGCCGAGCCAAAACTGGCTGTGTGGCAGATCCTCAGGATCCCCTAATCCACTGGTCGGCAAACCACGGCTGTCGAGCCACATGCGGCTCTTTGGCCCCTGGAGTGTGGCTCCTCCACAAAATACCACGGCCTGGGCAAGTCTATTTTGAAGACGTGGCGTTAGAAGAAGTTTAAGTTTAAAACATTTGGCTCTCAGAAATTTCAACCGTTGTACTATTGATCTTTGGCCCTGTGGACTAATGAGTTTGCCGACCACCGTCCTAATCAAACACCAAGCCACTTCCAGGGCCCCTCCCAGATCTGTCTTCAGGATGGGGCACTGAGCCAGGGACATGGTTTAGGGGGTGGACAAAGACTGGGCATGTACATGGACACTATACCCTTCATCCGGTGGGACTGCACCAGGGTTGGGAGGCAGACGGAGGCGGACCCCAAGCCCAGGGAAGATTCTCCTCAACCGCATTCCAGCTCTGACTCTGAGAAGCCTGATAGTAATTCCAAATCGAAACCTAACCTTCCAGGCCATTCTGAAGCTACCGGTGTCCAGGCAGGTAGATAAATGCTCGTTTGTTGACTTAATTTATGACTTTAAAATATGTAGATGCGTGCAGGGAGGGCCTCCATCTGTTCTCATGCCTGAAAACCTGCCAAGTTTCAGGCAGGCCTGGTTTCCACACCCACCCCCACCCTGCCATTTACCAGCTATGTGAGCTGGGAAAACCTCTTCATCTGTCTCCGTCTCCTCATCGGTCAGACAGAGATGCTAGCAGCTCCCTCTCCGCAGGGTGGCTGCAAAGACTAAGTGAATGGGTGCCTACAACGTGCCTAGAACAGCGCCTGGCACCTAGTAAACCCTCCTCCCATCCCATCTTTCCGTCATTCTCCACACAAAACTGACTGCAGTGCCAGCTTCCAGCTAAGACCACAGCCAGGAAGTGTATTCCTTTCTTTTCTAATTTTAAATCTCAGGCTTGAGGCTGCTCCAAAAGATCATTACTTTCCACTCTGGGAAGGACAAGCCATCTAAGTTCTGGTGAAATTAAATACGTGTTCAGACCCCTCTCCCCGTGCCCCGCCCCCCACGTGGCTGTTAGCTCAGGCATATTGGCTTTCTGGTTCAATTTCCTGTGATAAATATTTGAAAAAATTACCAACATTAAGTGTTAAAAAAGGGCATTTCCTAACCTTCATATTCATGAGATTCAGAGCCGGGAGCCAGGGTCGGTCCTTCTGGATTCACATGTCACAGGCTGCACTACAGTACATACTTGAAGCTGTGAGCAAGGAAAGGCTGTCAGGCCAGAGGGACGAGGCTAAAAGAGAACCCCACCCGTGGAGAAGTAGATGGAAGAAGGCAATCCTTTAGGTGGCTAATTATTGTGCTTTCGATTATTAAAGGAGGCGTGCCATCAGCATAGTAATTACAAGTTGCCAATAACCTTCTCACTATTTGTCTTCCTTCACTCCCAAGTGACAGAACGAACCACTGGAAGAAGAGGGCTTGCCACATTTTAATGACGGGGGGTGGGGGGGAGGGAGGGGGGAAAGCACATTGCATCTTGTATCATTTCACCACAAAACCTATCTTCCAAATCAAAGCTGTTTGCTATAGACGTCGGAGGTCTAACATGAGAGAAGAAGAAATACAAAGAAAAGATTCAAGGTCATATTTGCCCTGTAGAAAATACACCTACATGTTCAATACAGGGAACAATCAATCCTCCATTTGTTTCTTTTTCCCCCCAATTAATGTGAAGATTTTTTAAAACCTATGAATGGCCAGCCTCCTGAGGGTCTGTAACGCTCTCCGGTTGCCCAAACTCCATCTCTTCCGTCTCCCGTAAAGGAGCGCTGCCAAAGCTTTGTCAATCTCAACAACAGTTTTTCCCCAAACTCAGATCTCTCCCTTTCAAAATGGAGCCTTTAGGAAGGCCTGTGTGAAATAAAGGAAGCCAATAAATGAAAATGAATTGCATATTCTACAGAAGCAAGACGGAGTGTCCAGTAATCCCATCCAAATCCACTACATGGTTCCTTTGGAGAGTTGTGCCAACTTCCTATTTTTTTTAAATATTTTATTGATTTTTTTTTTTTACAGAGAGGAAAGGAGAGGGATAGAAAGTCAGAAACATCGATGAGAGAGAGAGACATCGATCAACCGCCTCCTACACGCCCCACAGTGGAGATGTGCCCGCAAGCAAGGTACATGCCCCCGACCGGAATCGAACCTGGGACCTTTCAGCCCGCAAACCGACATTCTATCCACTGAGCCACATGGGTCTCGGCCCAACTTCCTATTTAAGAAAAACGTGAACACTTCCGACGTTGGCCGGAGTTTTACTCGTGACATTAAATTGGCTTTTTATAAGAGCCGGGCTGGGAAACCAATATACTTTACAAGCCCAGGAGTCCTCTAGTCCAACCTCATTATATCACAGCCATTCAGAAGCCCATAAGGAGAATGCTGTTTCCTGGCATGATGAGAAGATAGATCTGCACAACTGGCCACCAAAGGTGTGAAAAGCTACTTTCCCCCAAACGGACGGGAAGGCCAGCGAGTCCCTCTGGCTCCCACGGTTACAGAAGAGCCTTAACAGCTGTGTGGACACAGACCCAGCTCCACCTTAGAGCCACGTCCTCAATGACTGGTCCCCCTCGCTCCTCCACCCTTTCCCAACTCCACTCCTGCCAGAGAACCAAAGAGCTTTGAGCTTCGTCTTCAACTGCTGTCCTGAGAGACCCGAAGGAGAGACCACACTGGCTCGGGTCCTTTTTCCAGCCTCCCTTTGTCACCGCCTATTCAAACAGTCCTCCCAGCATCAAAGGCAAACCACTCAGGCGGAGTGGCCTGTGGCCTGCGCCCCTGAACCCCTGAACCACGGGTGGCGGGAGGTCACGGCGTCCTGACCTCCGCTCAGCTACCACCTTCCCTAAACCGGGGCGCCCTTGGAGGTCCCCCGAGGCTTTCATTCTGCACCCACAACAGGAGCAGCCGAGCTCGGCCAGGAAGCAAGAAACCCGCTTAACCACCGAGCTCAACGCGTGCAGCTTGGGGCAATGAAAGGATTAATGATGGGGACACGCTTTTTTTGGGGGGGGGGGTGCGCGGCTGGGAGAGGAAACGCGTTCCTCACCCCATTCGGATGGATGGAGAATTTCAGAAGCAGGGGGCGCCTCTGAGATCCCCCAGAGCCTCTCCTTCCCGTTCCCTTTTTCCACAAAAAAATCGGGACTCCCAGGATCCCAGGAGCGAGTGCGCTTCCCCAGGGTGAGCCCCTGGGGACCCAGAAACGCAATACGCTTCACAAGACCTCACCCCACACCGTCCCCCACCCGCCGCCAGCAAGGGGGGCCTGCACGCAGCTCCCCGGGGCACCTAGCAGCTGAACCCGGGGTCCGAGGCGTCCCACTCGCGGCTCCCGGGAGCCAGAGGGGGCTCCCTGGCTGGAGAACGCGCCGCGCCCCGGGCCCCGGCGCGCAGGGAGGGTCCTGGGGGAGCCGGGCCGGTGCGCGCCCGGCCCTGGAGAATTCCCGCGTGCGCACAGGGCGGGTGGAGAGAGGGAGCCCCCCCACCCCCCGCTTCCCAGGCCCCGAACCCCGGTACCTCGCAGCCGTACAGCTGTCCCAGCTGCTCCACGATCCACTCCTCCAGCACCAGGCGCTTCCGAAGCTCCTTGCGGTCGTATTTCACCGTCACTTTTCCCTGCTGGTGGCGCCGCTGCTGCTGCTGCTGACCGTGCGCGGCCGCGGGGGCCCCGGGCGCCGCCGAGTCCTCCCGGGAGGCGCCCGCGCCGCGGCGGCCGGAGCCCGGGCTGCCGCCCGCGCCGCCCCGGGGGCTCTGGAAGAGGACCCGCGCGCCCCCGCCGCCGCCGCCGGCCCCGCCGGCCGCCCCGCCGCCGCCCGCCGCCACCGACATGGCCCCGCGCGCCGGAGCCGGAGCCGGAGCCGGAGCCGGAGCCGGAGCGGCCGCCGGGAGGGGCGGGCGGAGCGCGCGGCGCCGCTAACCCCGCGGGCCGGGCCGCCGCATGCGAGGGGCCCGCCCGCACCTGCTCCTCCGCGCGCCGCGCACCCGGGCGCCCGGGGAATGGGTCGCCGGAGCCGCGGCGGCACCGCGAGGGCGGGGAGGCGGGAGGCGGAGGGCGGGGACCGCAGCCTTAAAGACGCCGCCGACGACGACGAAGGACGAAGACGACCCTCTGGGTCCGGGCGGGCGGCGGGCAGGGGGCCCGGGCGCGGGAGCTGCGCGCCGCGGCGGGAAAGTGCGCGCCCCGAGACGCGGCCGCCGCTGGAGAGGCGCCTCCGGGAGGACGCGCGCGGGTCCGGTGCCGGGAGGGTCGGTTCTCTGCGCGGGCGCCCGGTCCTCTTCTCCCCGGAGAGACGGGAATCGCGCGTCCTGCGCGTCCTCCTGCGGTTCCGGGGCGCACGGAGCCTCCTCCGCTTGCCGAGGCCTGCGCCCTCTTCCCTGGGCGGGGGTCGCCGGGAATGGGGGCCCGGGAAGGAGCCGCCGCGCCGCAGGTTCCCACACGAAGGTTCTCTTCTGACTACCGTGTCCTCCGCGGGCGGGAGGCGTCTCCTCCGCGCCCGGCCCCACCCGCCGCTCCACACACACACACACACACACACACACACACACACACACACATTCCTATCCATGCCTCTGCCTCCCTCCAAAGAGAAAAATCCAGGAGCCAATGTTTGCGCAATCGGGCGATCGCCACGCCTGAGAACTCTTCAGACCAGTTTTCGCTCCTGCCTAACTGCCCGCCTGCCTGCTCCTTCATGGGCAGAGCGCTGGAGTGGCTCCCTCCCTGTCCGAAGGGCAGCGGGCCGGCTGTCCCTTGGCCAAGGCAGCGGTTCTCAACCTTCCTAAGGCCTCGACCCTTTAAGACAGCTCCTCATGGGGTGGTGACCCCCAACTATAAAATTATTTCTGTTGCTACTTCATCACTGTCATCTTGCTACTGTTATGAACTGTGGTGTAAACATCTGATAGGCAGGATGTATTTTCGTTGTTACAAATGGAACATAAGTAAAGCATAGGGATTCATCACAAAAACAATACGTAACTATATATTGTGAAATATTTATTTCTAATGACAAATAAATGAAATTTTGTCTTGAATCGTGGTGTAGCCTGGGTAACAGTAAACCACATGGCTACACTTTGCTCCACCGAGGAGCCAGGAGGAGCAGTGTGTTGGTTCCTAAGACCATGGGAAATAGGTGTTTTCCAATAGTCTTAGGCGACCCCTGTGAAAGGGTCGTTCGACTCCCAAAGGGGTCGAAACCCCCAGGTTGAGAACCGCTGGCCTAAGGGGCTGGGGACATGCAGGCAGTGAGCATTTCTCTCGGAGTCAGGGCCGGTTCACTGGTCTGACACGTCTTCCTGGTTAGTGTGTTCCCTGCATAGCCAGCTTACTTCTTACCCAATAACCTCTTTTTTTTAAAATATATTTTATTGATTTTTTTTTTTACAGAGAGGAAGGGAGAAAGAGAGAAACATCGATGAGAGAGAGACATCCACCAGCCCGCCTCCTGCATGCCCCCCACTGGGGATGTGCCTGCAACCAAGGTACATGCCCTTGACGGGAATCGAACCTGGGACCCCTCAGTCCACAGGCTGAGGCTTTACCCACTGAGCCAAACCGGTTTAGGCCCAATAAACTCTTTTTACCCGGAAAGCACGGCAGGACTAACCACTTTCAAAACATCATGCAGCCCCGTGGCGTTTGGGAATGAATGAGCTTCTTATTACAGGGTTTGGGGCAAAGAAATGGGGACGGAAGTTATAAACGGAAAACTGCGTGTGTCCCTGTGTGTGTGTGTGTGTGCCTGTGTATGTGTGTGTGCATGTGCGTGTGTGTAAAATTATAGGAAGACACTAACTATATTTATGTTGCACATAACATTACGTTTCTGTTCAGGCAACTGAAAGGAGCCACAAAGATGCTCAAACGCAGTAAGGAGCTTTAATGTTTTTTTTTTAAAGCTGGTAAAGGTTACTGGCAGCTCCACAAAGAAGCCCCTCAGAGATAAAAGAGGTAAACCAGTCATGTTACTGTGGACACTCCCTACGGCAGTGGTTCGCAACCTTCCTAATGCTGCGCGACCCTTTAAGATAGTTCCTCATGTGGTGGTGACCCCCAACCATAAAATGATTTCCGTTGCTACTTCATCACTGTCATTTTGCTACTGTTATGAACTGTAATGTAAATATCTGATAGGCAGGATGTATTTTCATTGTTACAAATTGAACATAATTAAAGCATAGGAATTAATCACAAAACAATATGTAATTATATATGTATGTGAAATATTTCTAATGACAAAGAAATGAAATTTTGTCTTGAAGCATGGTGTAGTAGCATGGGCAACAGTCTTCCTATGACAACAGTAAACCACATTGCTACATTTCGTTACACCGAGGAGCAGTGTGTTGGTTCCTAAGACCATGGGAAATAGGTGTTTTCCAATAGTCTTAGGCGACCCCTGTGAAAGGGTCGTTTGACCCCCAAAAGGGTCGCGACCCACAGGTTGAGAACCACTGCCCTACAGTGGAGATTCCATGTGATCCCAGACTCACAGCTGAAAAGGCCCCACAAACGAAGCCACCAGCAACTCTCTCCCACCTCTTCTGGCTCTCCTTCCACAGCACCCAGGTCTGCCCCTCCCAGATTTATCATCGGCTCCGAGTCTTCCGTCCGGGGTTTTCCAGCCTGAGTAGGGAATTTCCCGAATTGTTTCACGCCTGAAGCTTGCCGTCAAGACAGGACAGGCCTGGCCTGGAACGGAGAAAGGACCAGATCTAGTGAGAACGGTATGGAATAGTTGGGGGGTGGGTATGGGTCTTGGACCCCTGTCAGAATAGAGGGGGTCTAGGCTCAAAGATCTCCACCCCATGGAACAGGCCAGCTGTCCATCAGAAGGTGGCTTCCCCACCCAGCCTTTCAGGGACAGGGGAGGCGGAACTACTGTGATTGGGCCTTAAAGGTGGATGACCAATTTCCACATCACCCCCGCCCTCACCTGCCCGAGGCATCTAGATCACTTTAAACCCTGAGCACCCAGCCAAGAGGGTGAGCACCCCAACAACAAGGGACTCTGTGCACTGGCGGGAGGAGGAGGCGGGAAGGCCCCAGAAATGAAATCTCCTCACATAGGATAAGCTTGTCTGGCTCTGGACCTGTGGCAAGCATCCAGGTTAGCTGGAACCAGCTTTCACCAGCTGCACCAACCAGGAGAATGTCAATGGAAACAAAAACAGCCATCATTTTGGTTAATTAAGAAGAGACTACATACATTCCAGAGATACTTCAAGGGATTTGTCACAATTCACCAAGTTCTTCCTGGGAAAGTCTTGTGTTAATTTTCTCTCGCTACGTAGCATACTTCCTCCTTTGTGCTGAAAACTCACCTCTCAGGAATGACTTCAAAGAGAAGAGAGAGTGAGAAGAAATTCGGGGTTTTAGGCATCTTATGGGGAAATAGCCAGTGAAGATTCAGTCTCTGCCCAGGTACATAGATCTTCAGATGCCCAAATGAGAAACCTTGACTGGCAACTGGGAGTCGAACTAACATAAGCGGTCCTCTTCCTATAAATCCACTTGCCCCATCCTGGACACAATTTATATCTGGAATTAACTGTAGAGTCTGCACCCCCACCACACACACACACACACACACACACACGCACACATGCTTTACATAATTCTATGTTTCAAAATATTTTGGGAGTAAGGAATTATTCTCAGGCTAGAGACCCCCATGGATAGCTGTTTAAATTCAGGAAAAACAGCAATATTTCTCACCTACAAGACCGATATAGATACAGTATGTAGATATTTGTTCAAGGCAAGCTTTTTTATTTCTAACCTATATAGACAAGTTTTTCAAAATGCTGATTCATCAAAAACAGTGAATTGGGTGTGTTGTTTTTTTAAAGAATTGAATGGTCTGAGAATATTCTAGAACAGGGGGGAGAAGCTTTTACCTTAAGGCAATTACCCGCCCGATGTGAGAGGAACCTAAGGAAAGCTCCTTTGTCGATATCCTTTCTGCATAGCTTTGTGTTTTCTTAACTGAATATTTTTACTGGCTCTCTCATTGGGGGAAAGTTTATTTTAGGAATTATGTATAGGCCCTTCACCTCCGGAAACCATCTTTATGCCCAAAGCTTGTTAGGCAAGGTGACTTAATCAGGGGTCCCCCGGCTTTCTCCTCTCCCCGGGGAAACAAGGATTAACTGCATATGTTTATACTCAGATGCAAATTTCCTTACTCCTTACACACTAGGTGTTGCAATAATGATGCAACACCTGGTAACCTACTTTGAGACTGTGATAACTACAGTCCCAAGACCAGCAACCCTCAGCATGGAATTCTTAGCTTGAATAACAGGGCAAGATATGGTGCCTACATCCAAATTCTCTCAAAGATTCAATAGAGCAAAAGGATGAATCAAAGGTAATTTTAAACCTGGTTTTCCTCCTAGAAGTAGAAGAAATTAATCTGTCTTTGGGGATTGCTCAGTTACTCAGAGCACTTTGAGTTTTCAGAATCTGCTCCGTTATTTCAATATTCCTTATGGAGTGATAGCAGCGATGGCGGTTTTCCTGTTTCATCCTCTCTCTTTCTCTTCCTCCTCCTAATTCTGGACCTTGATTGTATTACGCGCTACAATTTGGAATCCTACTTCCAAAATCAATTTAGCCATTGCTTGTACAAACAACCAGAACAACCACCATCATTGTCACAGTTGTAAAATTTTGTCTCGGCAATTAAAAGAAATTCTTCCCACTCTGGCTGGTTTGGCTCAGTGGATAGAACGCCCACCTTCGGACTGAAGGGTCCCAGTTCGATTCCGGTCAAGGGCACATGCCTGGGTTGCAGGCTTATTCCCCAGTGGGGGGCTTGCAGGAGGCAGCCGATCAATGATTCTCTCTCATCATTGATGTTTCTATCTCACTCCCTCTCCCTTCCTCTCTGAAATCAATAAAAATATATTTTTAAAAAAGGAAGAAAGGAAGGGAGGGAGGGAGGGAGGGAGGGAGGGAGGGAGGGAGGGAGGAAGGGAGGAAGGAAAGAAGGGAGGGAGGAAGGAAGGAAAGAAGGGAGGAAGGAAGGGGGATAGAAATGTAGCTTCATATCATTTCTCCTAAGAAAGATTAACTATCCCTGGACCTGCCTATAAACCCAGCCTGTGGAATATCGTCTCTTTCTGTAAACTAGGGTCAGATTTGTTTCCAGAGGACAATTATCCCTCTCTGGCTACTAGCCTCTTGCCTTCCCCCTTCACTGCCAAACGTTTGGGAAGGGTTGCCCACGTCTCTGTCTTTCCCTCTTACCACTCGACCTTCTGCATCCAACTGCCACCCCTCCAACCAGGTCACCAGCAAACTTGACGTTGCTCAATCCGCAGGTGCTTTTCAGCTCTGACCTAACCTGACCTCCTGCCGCCTCTGACCATCTTGAACCCCTCCCTCCTCGTCACACTCTCTCCTCTCTTGGCTCCCAGGCCAACACCCACCTCTTTGTCTTCCATGGCAGCGAGCTGTGTGTGCTCCTTCCCCACATCCCTGCTTAAAGCAGCGGTTCTCAACCTGTGGGTCGAGACCCCTTTGGGGGTCAAACGACCCTTTCACAGGGGTCGCCTAAGACCATCGGAAAATGCAGATATTTACATCAGGATGCATAATAGTAGCAAAATTTCATGGTTGGGGGTCACCACCCCATGAGGAACTGTATGCAAGGGTCGCCACGGCATTAGGAAGGTTGAGAACCACTGCCTTAAAGGTAGGTGGTTCCCACTCAGCTAGTGTGGCTCAGCAGCTGAGCGTGGACCCAGGAACCGAGACATTACTGGTTTGATTCCCCAGTCGGGGCACATGCCCAGGTTGCAGGCTCCATCCCCCGTGGAGGGGATGGGGATGCAGGAGTCAGCTGATCAATGGTCCTGTTTCATCACTGATGTTTTCATCCCTCGATCCCTCTCCCTTCCTCTCTAAGAATCAAAAAAAAATATATGTATTTTTAGAAAAGGTAGGTGGTTCCCTCGTGTCCTCCTTTGCTCATTCACAGGCTCTCTCTATCTCCCCAGATGGTTTTCTCTCCTGCTGACCCCTATCACCATCTACCTGCCACCAACTCCCCAAATCAGAGGGGACTTCTGGTCTGAGCTTTACGTCCACAGGTAGACTGCATTTAATCCCAACGCACTATGCAGGTACGTTTCTATTGGAAGTACACTACATATACAACTTTAGCAACTCTACAGGGAACTAAATAGTAGAGCGAATATATTTTTGGCCATGGATGATCAGTACAGTCAAGGATGCTCTAGCTTAGTATCTTTTAAACATTTTTTTTTTACCCCAAACCACAGTAAGAAACACATTTTATGTCATGACCCAAATAGATCTATCCACCCACATAGCTTGCCCAAATTACATGTGATCTGCTCTGACACGTGCGATTCTATTCTGTTGCGCTTCGTTATTTTTAAGGAATGCTGTTCACAACCTACTGAATTGATTCCCAGCCCCCTAAAGGGTGGCAGTCCAGAGCTTGCAAACTGCTGCTGTCAGCCAGAACAGTGCCCACGAGTGCCAGCCCCAGCTCTCCTCCGTCTTAATGGCACCCTCCAGGCTGGCTACTTACCTGCCTGGCACCCTCTTTCTGTCATTACTAAGTTACCGAGTGTTTGTGTAAACAATGTTGACCCAAAAAGGCTGGCAGAGGGCACGCATGTGACCCTCCTGCAGATGCCACCAAAAAAAAAAAAACTACAGAAGAAAAAGTTGGACATTAAGATGCACCTCCACTGAGCTCCACGCTCCCTCGGGAAGTGGCCGAGTGGCAGAGGAGAAGATCAGAAGGCCATTAGCAATTGGCAGAGCCTTCAGCTTGAGGACAGGTTTACAGTGATGGGTTTCAGCTCAAACCTAGGGTCCCAATGGCATGGATGGAGTCTAGCCTCTGCCGCTTAGGCACCGTGTGACCTTTGTGAGTGACTTAACCTCTCTGTGCCTCCATTTCTCCATCTGTAAAACGGTCAGGAGCACTTGTGTCACGGGCTGTCCAGAGGGAACATGAGTTCCTGGGAATAAAGCACCTAGAACGGTGCCTGCTGCTATGTTGTGTGTGAGGGAATCATGACCAGAGCAGAGAGGACTGACTCACCATTGTCCCCACAATGTCCCCAAGAGTCTGTGGCCACACCATCTCCTAACCTCAGGGACGTGAGGAGGACACAGAGAAAACATCTCCTCAGGGATCCACCCAACACG